>FLMG01002866.1:27407-46820 GCA_900088475.1 Hyphochytrium catenoides | reverse complement strand
GTACGGGAAGGTGTTAGACAGGAAGATGAAGTAGGCTTCTTCTCTGGTGCTTCCTCATGGCTAGACAGGTGCTAGGACCGAGCAGGTAGCCTAGATCCCTAGTTGGCTCCTCCTCCACATACCTTGTACGCATCTGCCTCTCAACGCTTGTCTTCGCTTTCCTTGGATGGCGCTATCACGCATCCTCGCCACCATCTGACACTTAGTCAGGTACATAGAGCTGTACACCTGCAAAGAAAACCCGAAGTACTATGTAAGCCTAATACTTTGCCTCAAGCTATAGTCAGACGTCTTCTTTGGGAACGCGAGACGCCATACATAATCAGGAAGTGCTAAAGGAGACCAGACAGAAAGACAAGCTAAGAGAAGCATAGCAGCAGAGCCCTTGCAGCTAGAAGGTGCTCGGCTAACAAGAAGAACAACCTAACGTTATCGGAGAAGGGCGGAGAGAATCAGGATGTCTTTACCTCCTCCAAAAAGAAATATAACTCCCGGGGCATCGAGGTAGTGGCACAGGCCCAACCTGACGGTTCAGCGTCAGTCAAGACCACGGGAAGCCAACGTATGCAAGCCTTGTAGTGGATGTCCACAATATTCTCGTACCAATAATACTCTTAAGCTCGAAAGCAAAGGGAAGCAGCATGAAGCAGTAGTGCCTCAGGTAGGCGAAGGATCCGTAACCCTGTTCCCGGGGTAGCTCGGAGAAGCCCTGGAACGCTGGAAATCCATATCTGATCTGGGAGGCAAGGCGAGTAAGAAGGCGACAGCTTACTGATGGGAAGGTGGGAAAGAACAATGTGTGATATGGAACAAACAAGGGCGTATGACAACGCAAGGAGTCTGTTAGTACCACGTCACCTACGGAGAAGAGAGGGACAGCTCAAAAGGGCCTAGAGACGAGCACGAGAAAACGAGTTGAACGAGAAATAGAAGAGCACCCGTGAGGTTACTATGCCTAGATTGCCAATACCTGCAATGCCGTGACCGCCATGTACATCGCATGTAAACAGTAGATAAACACGAGGGAGGGTCGTGCAGTGAACAGGCCAACTTGCGACCCTAAGCCCAGAAGGAAGACAGCATGCAAGGTGATAACGTAGAGGTAAAATAACAAAATCTTGAGCCTCAAGCTGGATCGGAGATAGGCCACTTCGTCCAGCAAGAGAAATGTTATCTGGGGCAATGAAGGAGCGTTAGATGGGCAAACTGAAGGCTGGTGTACACAGTCAAAAGCTTGCGACTTCAGAAGACACAACGTTGACTTGACTGATCGCATCAAGAAGAGAAGCAGAAGACACTAGGCATTGAGGCGCTACATTCCAGGACAGTTTGGGACGATTCCTAGCTCATGCTTAGACCAGATGTGCAGAAGCATCGGCTAGGATCTATCGATAGAGCAACATAATTTATGAAGAACAACCTGCAGAGTTATAAGTTCCACTGCTGCTGTTGAGAACACTGTCAGCTGGACACCTCGGGTGAGCAGTGCTAGGGACGACGTCGTGGATGGGCTGGAGGAGAACGATCGCTGAAAGACTAAGGTGAAGAGCACAATGGCTACGTGTAGCCCAAAGCCTGAGCTTCTGAAGGATCGGCCGGGCTTCAGGCCTACCACTGCGACGCGTAGATCCCGATACCACCCTGCCGGTATTGCAGGATTGATCCTCTCGTAGTAGCGGTACAATGTCGAGGGAAGCTGACAGGAGAGAGATGTGAGATGCTAGGCGTGGCTGAACTTTCATGAATAACGAATCGCCGTAGAAAGCGCGGTGGAGACCATCATGGTTTTATATAACGGACTGTATAGGGTAGGGGCGAGGATATCTGGGATATTAGGACGGTCTCACTTCCATTACAAGGGTATTGCTTGCGCTATGGAAAGAAGGAGCTAGAACTCATTAAGGCGTGGGTCGTACCAGGTGGGACAGCCATTCAGGGAGCCCTGAACGCTTGGAGTTCTCGATCTCTTCCACTGTATGGACGGCATCTCTTCCTCCTCCTTGCCCAACGTTGTCCATCCATGCTTGTCTTTCCCTGGGACTATCAAGTTCTTTACCTTCATCATCCTTCTCACGTCGGCAGGAGGGGTTGATTCGAGCTATATCCGCATCTATCTCCTGCTCCGCCTTCCGCCTTAGCTCAATTTCTTGCTCCTTGGGGAGTTCCTCCCACAGCCCTCTCGCTCGTAGCTCCCTACTATGAGCCACAAGGGCAATCAATGTGAAGAAATGTCCCATGACTCCACCCAACGGCGAAGAGGTGGAGGTCAAAGTTCCATCAAACTTGTATATTCCAAGAATGATCATGGGCTGCAGAGGTGCTAAGCCCCATTCGCCAGTCTGCTGCGCCGTCTGCTCTTCGCAATACGGTGCAACGCTGAGCCAGGCATATCAGGAACCGCCAAATGTTGTGGGAGCCAAAAGATCGAGAGCGTTAGCCCACTATACGCTGCAGCTAATGCCGAACAAGAGCATGGCGAAGACATTAAGTTCCTAGGGTCCCTTGGATATGCTTACCTCGGGTAGACATAGAGTCCATCGGCCGTAAGTCTCTGACAAAAGAATGGGAGCTGGAAGAGATACTTCACTGCCATTACCGCCACCGTCTATTAGAGAGAAAGAAAGTTAATAGACGGACCTTTATAGCACACAAGATACACATGGTTAGCAACAAGCATGAAAACGGAGGGGAGGTGACAGAAAGACGGCTCATCAAGAAGCTCTGGCGTACGTAGCGAGACAGAATAGTCCACTGATTTCGACTGGGATGCGGGTTCTCTAGCATGAGATAGGCGTAACTGTACACTAGCGGCACAAGAGACATGACATCCCCCTGCAGGTGAAGCAATAAGAGAGGGTAAATAGCCGCTGCAGACCTATGTAACGAAATAGATGTCTCACCTGTGCGCAAAAGGTAAAGGTGACGATAAGATACACGAGCTCCGCAGTGAGACTCCGCACAGTGTTTATCGTTAACTCCAGGAGCTTAGACCAAGGAAACGAGACCACTTCGTCGGGTGACGGACTGCGCTTACGGAAAATGACATTCTGCAGGGACTGAGGCGAAGAGTTAGTCGGTAACATCGGCTTGACTGTCCCTATGGCCTCATTGTAGCAAGTTATTGCCCGTTACGCGAGACAGGGAATTTTGTGGGTTGAGAAGCATAATAAAGACTCCATTACCCATATGGCTTGGTAGGCCTGCACCCCTAGTGCCTTTCTCCTAGATTTCTCAAGATCTAGCTTGACGTTGGAGTTCTCCTGGCTACTAAGACGGCCAAAGGAAAGGAGAGAGCTTTCCGGATGTTTTGGTCCCTGTGCAAAAGCAGTGATCAGGCACTTCCACTGACGTTCTAGATTGTCTCTCAGCCAAAATGACTGCTAGCTATCTCTGAATCGTTTGCTGACGTTCCTGGCTGTCTCTATGTACTTCATTGTAGTCCTCTGTCCCTTTGCACGTCTCTTACTTTTTTATCTGCAGTTTGCGCGATGATGGATATCTAAAACTAAAAATCTTTCCAACAGCAGCGACAGGGGCCGTACCTTTGCAAGGGCCTTCCCTTCTGAGGGCAATGGCGAGGACGCGTTGAAGACATTAGGGGGTAGGAACTCTTGAAAGGCATTCGTCCACTTCTCTGTGTCAGACTCTGTTTCTGTCAAACGAAAGGCGAAGGGGAAGGATGAGGATGAGTGTAGCGAGAATACAAATGGGCGTTAGGCTTGGACTGCCTTCTTGGATCTAACAAGCACAAGGCGCTACATGGTAAACGAAGGCTGAAACCTCACCTGGCCGCAAGCTGTAGGTCCTGGCAACACCATCGTCCGTAATAACGTCGAGCTGGAAGGAGGGAAGTACTGGAGGACTTTCATCAATTTGTCTCTCCCACCAATCCAGGGTCACTCTCTGTGGCAGGTTAGGTTAGTCACGCCCATGAGTAACAACCCCGACACCAAAAGGCGAGAAGGAACTAGGGAATAGACGATGCTTGGCAGGGTTTTCCCCCTGACATAGAAGAGACGAGCAAACTAAAATGGGCATGCCACCTCAGTAGCACATAACTCAAAAGAAATACCGCCTAGAGTGCACTCTGGACAGCTTCAAAAGAAAGAGTACATTGCTTCTTAGCCGGACGTCACGAACTAGGTCTCTTCTCTCGCTCACCGATATGCTCTGCAGGCGTAACGTCTCACATCTAGTTCGTCTGCCTTGCAACCGATGACGAACAGCTTTATGCTCGTCTTTATAAAGGCGAAGAGCTTCTCGATCCATCACTGCAAACCTTGCAAGGGTTGTCCCCTAGAAGAGACCCCAAGAGATTAGCTATGTCTTATCCCCCACCATTCTATGCACGTGTAGTACTTCTACTTCTGCTGGTCCAAGCAGACAGCGGAGACTGACAGGAAAAGGAGGCATCAGACACAAGGCAGCGCGATACAGACCTCTTGGTGAGTACTTTTGAGGAGCCTGAGAAGCTTGTCTTTGGCTTTCGAGGTGTGCGAGTCAATGACTCCGAGCCAGCCCGCTGTACACTGATGACCAAACTCTATTGGAAGTGTACGACCCAGGACCATAGCGCTGGGAGGACCCTAAAATGGACGGGCAGCAATACTAAGAACTGCAAGAAACACTTGAAGAGGGCGCATAAGGCGAGCTAAGACCATACCTCTCCATTACTATTTGTGGCACACACTTTGAAGGCATATTGTCTGTCAGGCAGTAGCCCTGTGACCGTGAAGCTGGTGCAATCACCCGATACCTAGACCAAAACAAATTCCAGAAGTAAGCCTTAGGGTCGCTTTTGCTTATGATGCACAGATATTCCATGGACCTATAGTGATTTTGTAAAAGCGTAAGCCCGGTGGAAGCTGCAGCCTACCTCGAAGACATAGTTGAAGTCTCCCATAAGGTTGAAAGAGGGATAGAGCTGCTGAAGAATTCGGTAGGCAAGGATCCGAGGCGGGCCTTCTACTTCTTCTTTAGAACGTAGAGCTGGCGGAGATTCCCATTCCAGGTCAACACTGTTGGGCGTGGCCCTCACACACTGAAGCCTTCTTGATGCAAGTGGCGGCAATGACTTCATCAGCCCTACATGGTAGCACGGAGCAGAGAATTGAGCATGCCTCCAGAGATAGCAGACCTAACACTTAGCATGGAGTGGGGGACACTGGCTCGCGCGCTCGCTTACTATGATATTCAAAACGAAGAGGAAGTATATGATCTCTCGAGTCATTTGATTCTCGCCTCTTTCTTCCTCTCCTTCTGCATTCACCTGATCCACAACGACGACATCTACGTTCTGATGCTTCACTCTAGCACTCATAAGGGCTTAGGGAGCCATTTCTAATGCAATCTAGGTCACTTACCGGTGGCTACGTCGAGAAGCTCCGTAGTGCTCATGGCCGTCGTGTGAATGATGTCCTGCAATCTGTGTAGCGTGTGGTTTCTCTCTCGAAACATGTCAGCCCAGGAGCAGACCCTCTGTAGCGCCAGCTCTCTGTCGATCTGGGCTCGATAGTATGAGCGACGATCAACCTGGCGTTTGCGATAAGCGGTAATGTAGACGAAGCACTCGCCTAGGCCAAAAGAAAGCTTAGACAGGGACCTTGTAAGGGGAGTGATGACTCGGAGGAATGCTGAAGTGAGTCTTTTGGAAAGAGAAAGCAGAAAGACGCGACTCTAGGGTGAGTAAGGGGTTTAGGCGGACGATCCTAGAGCTCGCTCTTACTCTTATATATTTCAGTCTGGATTAGAACGGCGCAGAACAAGAGGAACGAGGCCCAGCGCGAAGTCGTATCATACACTGGGGCTGTGGCCGTGAAGTCAAGAATTAGCTGAGAATGAGCATCGCCAACGTCGAGAGGAAGGTAGACTTTTGAAGCTGGAACTTTAGTGAGAGAACTATGAACAGGCTAAAAAAGAGATATATGGAAGTGCAAGCGTCTCGGATAAGGAAAGACACGTTATCTTACCTCCAGGGTAGGAGACCGGAATCTTTGCCAGTCCGATGATAGAGTTATAAGAAAGACATGTCGAGTAAGGCGATAGAGCGGAAGAACCCGAGCAGGGATAGTAGGGGAAGAAGGGGATCTGGAAAAGAAAGAGCAAGCCAAAGTCGGCGTAGTTCAGATACTTCAGCGCGCGGAAGAGCTTACTCCGCAACATCCTCCTGCCTTTTGTCTGGAAAATAGAGAGACAAAGCAAGAGAGTTAGCAGAAGCAACCAAGCAGAGAGAATGAATAGCTATTCATTCAAGAAGAAAGATCGACAAGAGAAGTAGCCGGTGACACGGGCTAGCTCAGCCAAGCACATCTAGAAGAAACAGCTACAACACGCGAGGTTTCCGTGACAAGGGCGAATGAGAAGAGGCAAGATTGGGCCATATACAAGGCAAACCTTTGTCGGTGGCTCTCGATGCTGGGCCATTAAAATCGCAAGGACCAAGAAGCCGATTGAGATTAGATCAATTCCCGTTGTGGCAATGAGGAACGCGAGAAGACGGAGAACGAAGGAGGAATATGAGTAGATGAGAAAGGTAACCCAATCGCGCAGGCTACGGTGGTTGGGCATCGTGAAATCCTCAAGATCACCGGGCACCGCAGGTATTTTCGTTGGACCCTCTAGCTCAGGCTCTGTATGCAAGTGCAGTTGAAATAGCGGTCAGTTCCAAGAGAAGATAAAAGCACAATTGAAGAATGGACGCCTGGCAATGCCGAAATCGTAGCGCTCAACCTATTAACTAGAATATTGTGCCATAGTGAGAGACACGAGAAGCAGAACTGCCAAATTGTAAAGCTTCAGAGGGGCCAGAGTTAAGACGGACAGAGTACTACGGATCACCAAGGCACCATGAATGGCAGAATAGAAGCACGATGACACAGCTACACGGAAGGCTCTTACCTGCAGATGAGGTTTCCTCCTTTATTGTCTTGAGAGACTGATTCGTCTTTAATTTCCGACTCTGCTTTCCCGTACTAAAGCCCACTGCTTTCGAAGCGATAGGCAACGCTGATGTCTTTGTTATATCTGGATTTGGCGCTTGTACTCTACCAGCTTGCCCGCTGTCATCTTGCGTTGAAGCTGTCATTAGCTCCTGCCACACCTCCTGAGCTGGTTTATAGGTGGGAGAAGAGGCAACTATTAATCGCGTAGGAAGAAGCTCTCGAGTGGTTTGTCGCTAAGATTGGTCAGAACGTGAACAGAAAAATAAGTCCAGAATTCTGCCGGGAACCCTTTGAGGTGAAGAAAGATTAGGTGTACCTAATATCTGAATGTGCCTCCGAGCATCCAGACCTCGAGCGATCAGTCCTAAACTTATCAACGCCATAACATCGGTTAAAAGAAGCACAGGCCTACCGAAGTCCCTGCCACCTAGAGTAGAAGAAAGAAGCCATGGCAACGATGGGTGAGAGAGCGACTTTAGCAGGAGGGCGGCAGAGCTTTAGCACGATGTTCTTGACATAACGCAGGCCGTCGACAAAAGATTAAGCTGAAGAAGAGCAAGAACTCCGAAGCGGAACGTTAGGCCGATTAGCTCGGTAATAGCGGTCCAAGGTCATGTACGGCAGAACAGCGAGAAAGGAAGCAGTTACCGATGCCAAGCCAGTAGAGGTATTCCGGAGCTAGCTCGTCGGCCCAAGGAAGCGGACTCCAGCCCTCTATGAACGGGGGAAACCCCAAGAAAGGGAAGTACTGGAGAAGTATAGAAACAATAAGGACCAACTTGACTTTGATCGTGTTTTCCTCTAGCCATTGCTGAGGCTTAAATGAAGCCAGCAAGAGTATAGAGAAGTAGAGAAGAGAGAAGACGTTTCCATGTGTCAGGGCCGCAAGAAGGAGGCAGATATGGAAAAGAAAGAGAGAGTTTGATACAGAGTAACGAAAGAGGTAGAGAATAGCTGCGTCGTAGCAGTCCAGCAACTGGAGAGAGAAGGATCGGGGCCGCGTGTTGGACTCCACGGCAGCATCAGAGCTACTCAGGGTGTGAAGATACCGAATCCGTTCTGTTGAGAAAGCGAAGAATAGCAGAACGAAAGATAGAAGCGAGTGGCGGATGAAAACCGACGAGGGATGTAAGAGATCGGTAAAGCCATTCGACAGATAACCTATACGGCATAGAACAAAGGACATACGTGTAGGCAGCAACGAAGAATGAATAAAGCTCAGAAGAGAAGAACCAGGCTCGCAAGTGTGGAAGCACTGCGGAAAGACCACATTTTGAAAAGCGAAGGCTAAGACTCTATTGCTGCTGTGTCAGAATGTTCGAGTCTTAGAAGACTGCGTACCTTCAGGCTGATGGCTCTTCTCATCCTTTCTCTCACTCCTTCCCATCTCCACTTCTGATAACGAGGCAGATCTCAATGGAGCAGAAGCAGATGCCACCGTTGGGTCTAGCTGCCCTTTGTCTTTACTGCTAAGAAGCTGGCGTGTCGTTTCGAGCCGTAGAGCTCTCCTCAGCTGCATGGAGTCCGCAGCTACGACGGCATCCTCCCACCAGCTATCGACGCTTAGACAAAATGGAGGTGTCAGTGCACAGAAAACGGAAGTCTGCCATGTTCGAACGCAGTGCGCAGTGCTGACAAACAAGCAAGCAACGATGTGCTCTAACGGCGAAGGAAGCATTTTACGGGGTATCGCCCGGACACTTACTTTCTCTGTGCAGCTATGACTAGAAGAAGTAGAATCTGGCCACTGAGATACCTCAGCAGAGCGGGAGGTGTCATAGGCACAACTTTAAGTCCCAGCCATTGCCCTGTCGATTAATGGAGAGGATATTAGTTTGGATTGCAGGACCTGGCACAGCACATCGACCCTCGCTGTTGAAGGTAGAAAGGGTCAGGCCCTGAGGGCAATCAGGAAGCCCAAGAAAGACGCACATGTGGGAAAAGCCATAAAGAGGAAACAGATGGTTTCCTTGACTTACCTGTGGCTGTCAGCTTGTACTTTTCCTCTTCTTTCTGGAAGTACGATAGCTGATGGGCGTACTTCACAACCAAGACCGCCAAGGAATATAAACAAGAGCACCACCAGACACCTCGCCACGAAGACGAAAGCGAGCAAAGAGAGGCATACAGGATATACACGGTTCCAATGGCGGTGGGAGAGTCAAAGCCCACGAAGAAGTCGACGACTAAGACAGTCGTATGGGCATTATAGACAGCGATCCTTTGAAAGTTCAGCCATAGGAATTTCACGATTTCCTCTAGGAAAACTTGGATTTTTCTCACTCGTCCACTGTCTTCTGTTTTGTTTACAGCTCGAACTTTGTGCTTTCGGGGGGAATCTGGCTTTGTGTTGGCCAGTATATCGCGAAGCAGGGTGACCAGCTGCGATTTGAGAGGATCAGCGTTAGGGAACTATTCCTCATTAATGGGATCCGTCTTAGAAGCACATGAACTAGCCATCCTGGGAAGCAAGATAGAGATTAGGAGATAGAACAAGGTAGCAGCTTACCAGAACCATAGGGAGAAGTGTCCTCAGGAGTGAAGAAGAAGCTGGATACGTCACCAGCCCGAACTCGGTCAAAGAGAGAAAGTCCCAAGGCCATAGGGACTGCAGCACTGATGCCGCCGCAGGGAACTAGAGAAGATTGTGCAAGAGGCAGAGAGTCAGATCTCAGACCACATGGCAAGCTATATCTCCACCAGAAAAAAAGGTAATAGACGCACAGACCTAAGCAAGATCTCAGCTTACCTGATAGATGTACCTGATCAGCAGCACAAAGCCTTCGAAAATATAGAGGGAGCGCAGCCACATTCGTTGTGTCAGGGACCAATGACGCATGGCCGAGGGCTTTGATATGTTAGAGAGAAAAAGGCAAGAGAGCAAAAGGAGACGGATAACGCCAATGACGGTCACGGTCTCCATGTACAATAGCTCGTAATGGAGACTCATCAGCAGAAGAGAGGCGATCAGGATAAGGTACTCTAGTCTGCTAATCGCAGTGCGAGATAGATCGCGCCAGCGACTGAGGTAAGCCCAGGAAAGCCACGAAGCTTCTGGGTCCACTTGAGCACTTCTATTAGAACTCCCCTCTGCCTCATGAGCTTTAATTCTTCTCAGTAGAAGCTTTTTCTTGTCTGCGATAACCTGCACGACCATCTTCATGGGGAGAGAGGAGACGAAGTGAGGATAGGGTGAAGACTAGAAAGATGTGATGGGCTCGAAGTAGCTTGACAGAAGACAATGCGACCACATATTGAGCCTTGCTGCCTCTATTGTACTGCACGTCCCAAACGCAGCCTCTGAGCACCAAGCAACAAATAGTGAGAGGCAGAGGAAGATGTACAGGAAAAGGAGGTGAAGACGATACACGTGGCGGCAAATAGGGAGTGAGCTCGTCAATGTCTATTTCTCACCAATAACATGATGACCAGATGTAGAGAGAACGTCGTAAACAGGAGCTTCCCGGAAAGGTCACCGATGGACAACTCTATTTCTGTTCCATCTTCTTCGGATGCCAAGGAAGATTGTGACGATGAAGAGGCAAGTCCTATATCAGCGTTGCCCGCAGATGCTTGCGGCGCTAGGCAGTGGAGACCAATCGCATCGCTCCAGGCAGAGGACGGAGGACAGATGACATTCCAAACATAGAGGGCAACCATCTCCACAAGACCGAAGATGAGGAAAGCGTTCCAGCCTGCGTGTGGCATTACATAGGGAAAGGTGAGATTCATAGATTGGCTATTCACGCAGTTTAAGGAAAAGCGGTTCCCATGGGTGTCCTACTTCACTCTCTAGGCAACAGAAGCAATTAGCATGAAGAGGTGGAGGCTTCCCTTCCCTCTTCCCTCATGGCCTCCATCCTGCCATAGACCTTTTTGGTAGTTCCTCACCTGTCGCGCGTAGCCGAGAAGGAAGAAAAGAAAGTACCAAAGAGAAAAAGAAGAATGTGGCCTGAATTCCAGAGGGGCGAGAGTAAAGGAGAGCTGTCACGAAAACTAGAAGCAAGATGAAGCTCTCCCGAAAGTCTCCCCACACTCTGCTTGCATCGCGAGCCCAGCTTCTAAAAGCATTCGAAGCAGAGGACGCTAGACCGGACATCGGCGCGAATAAAGAGCGAGGCTGAGGTTGGGAGGCTTTATGCCAAGACCGCTCATGGAAGCCCCGAGGACTTCCCTTTTCTTGTCCCTGCGGAAGTACATCTGGAAACCCTTGCCTGAGACACTGAGAATAGCAGCAGAAGAGAGCAAGTGAGTGCGTACTCTGGCCGAAGGAGAGGATTGCTCCGTGTTAGTTGACTTCCATCGTCGGAGAGGGTGGAACCGTCGTAGCCGTCGACAATACCAGAAAGGCCATGACCACGTATTAAGAGTTTTGACCCAGGCAAAATTCAACATAAGGAACATGGTGGCAGCCAAGTTTGATTAGAGACAGCCAGTGTGTCACAGCTACCTGTTCGTCGTTCAGGTATAGACTCTGCACCATGGGAAAGTAGAAGAGGTTGACGACAGAGACGATGGACACCAGGACCAGAAGAGTCGCCTGTACCAGTAAAGCTGACGAGGCCATACAAACAGCGAAGAACTCAATTGGAAGACTGAAGGAGGTCTCTCCTCTCTCCACCTTTGTGGGAGAGCAATCGGTTAGCAAGCCAAACAGCGCGGAGCATTTGTTAGCGGTCGGAGAGGAGGATTGCAAGCAGGTATACAGCCAAAAAGCTATCACTGGGTAGTTATATCAGAACGCAATCTTAACGCAGCATTTGAGAGAGAGATATCTGATAAGAACCCAGCAATGAGAAGATAGCGAGGCAGCCATTGGAGGCGCAGATGCTAGTGGAAGACATTTGTCTATCGGAAAGACAGCGGACACCAAGATTTACGGTATAAATTGGGCAAAGAATCAGCCCTTATCTCACCTTCAGGAAGGTAGCTACACAGTGGACGATGAAGGACAGTGCACAATACACTGGGAGAAGCCAAAGGACTACGCGTCCGGGAGTGGAGTTGATGGTAACGAGCAGCATGAAGGAGGAAGCAAACATGAGGATGCCCAAAAACGAGGGAAACACCGTGGCCCAGACTAACCCTAGCACACTGCCACCGCAGAAAGAGAGGGGTTGATTAGAAAACCCTTTGCTGTCATTAGAGGCCTGGTAGCTATCGCAGGAAAGGAGGACCCCAAACGATCTTACGGAGAGAAATCTAAGAGCTTCTCCCTTGGACACACTCGTACGCTTCCGCTTTTTGCTTGCCCTTTGCTCGACTCGTTTCACGCTTTCTTAGGTCACGCTCTTCTCGATGCCCCTTACCTGAGGCAGAATCGTCCTGTCTTATTTAGAAGAAAGCGTATCGCGCGAGGTAACAGGTAGAGATCCTCCCGGATGGTTGCCACTGTAAAGGGTACCGGATGCAGCTCCCCCAGCCCCTGCTGTCTTTCTAAGGATCCCTCGCTATCTCGTTCCTGAGCTCCTTCCCCGGAGTTATGGTGAGGTCCCTCGTGTTCTTCTTCTATGTCAGGAACTCTGCCATCTTCTGCGGGCGGTTATCAACAAAGGTGTTACTGAGCAGCGGACGATGGGGCAAGCGTGATCTCCATTAACAGAGACAAAGCCGAAGTGTTTGTCTTACCTTTCAGAAAACTGACTCCTTCGACCCTTCCTCGAGTGGTGCTGCCTGGGGTTCCTTCATCCTCAGTCGTGGACTGGATTTCGCGAGATGGATGGGCATGGTTCGGACAACGCCGTACGTCAAACATGAGAAACGTACAATAGTTCAGGGCACGTGAACAACGATGGCGACAACTGCAGTCTAGCGAGCTCAGTGCCCCTGGCAACACTTATTCATTTAAGTCTTAGTGATGGCCAGAAGATATGGCAGAGAGCAGTAAACGATGACGCGCAGCTGGAGTTGACGCAGCTGCGCCTGGCACTTTGTCAAATTTGTACGTGCATGGTCAAAGTCAAGCCCAGTAAAAAGGAAGGCGGAGCGGCTATGTGCTTAGCACACCGTAGCGGGTAGCTTACCTTGAGGATATGTCGGGTTGAAGCCAGAAAGAGGGAGCATTCAAAAAGGCAGACTCCGATGAGCAGGAAGGCATAGGTCTCCCACAGCTAGTCCCGTCAAAGACATACTCGAGTCAGTCGGTTAACGAGAACAATGAACGGAAATGGATGGCATATATCGACGTGTTGCCATATATGCTTACCGACGTGGCCTCAAAGATGGCTTGGATTATAGAAGGAAAAACCGTCATTGGGAGGTCTGCTCGCACAATTGAAACGCCATGACTGTGGGATACGGACGGGAAGATACAGAGAAAACCCATTATCAGATCAGATTGAGGAAGTGAGGCCGCTTCGGTGGACTGAGGCGGAGGAAAAACCTGGGATCAAATGACGCAAAAGATAGGTTTTCCTTACATGATAAGCAGAATGACGGCCGTGAAGAGCGCACCGGGTAAGAAAGATCCATCAGGCAAGAAGAGCTTTATAGCATCTGTTCCTTTGAAGAGCTGGAGAAAAGGGCGGCCGAGTGTATAGAGAAGCACGGCAGCATATGGTGTTTGTAGGAGCATGGCGTCTAGACAAGCCATGCTTATGAGAGAGAGAAAGACTAAAGCATGTGCCCAGGGGACGATCCTCCTCGCTTGTTCCGTCCGGAGGAGGTAGTTGTGCCGGAGTGTCTGAGAGCAGCAGACGCAGATTAGCGTACAAATCTATACCCTCCACTCTGCAACCCAAGATCCTCTTACCGTTGCTTCGCTGGGAGTCTCAGGTTCAGCCTCAATAGTTCTATCGTTCACGCCTTGGACGCGAGAGGCTTTGGGCCGGTTAGAAAAGAGAAAGAATGAGGACGCCAAGAAAGCAACCACGTCTCCGGCCAACCCGAGAGCTGCATCATGCTTATCGAGTCCTAGCCACCGCCACATTCTGGCCGGTCCAGGAACCACCAGAGTGGGTTGAACATAGTGCAGGATTAGGAATGCTACCTGGATAATGAAGGTTGTGCCGGCCACGACTAGTATATCCATGATGGAGGGAGCACAGTGGAGTAGGTCAGTATGTACAGCGATAAATAAAGCAGGGAGGCACAACGCAGAAGTAGTCGCCAAAGGGCGGGAGCAGGATGGTCAGACACTGAGGAAAGACTCTTATGAAGACCCGATACGCCAAGATGATCGACCGCTCTCTAGAGCTTCCTGGGTGGGATCAGGCATACTCTAAGCGGCTTAAGAACGAGTCCGAGATCAGGAGAAGAGATCGTTCGGAAACTTACCAGAGATTGCAATGGCAAAGAAGGACCTACGCTTTGTAATGACTGCATCCAAGAGAAAGCTCAAAAAGTAGAAGAATGAGAAGATGTCGAGATGAAGCAGAGAGGACAGGAGGAGGAGAGGAGCGTACAGCGCCCCACCAGCTTCCCGAAGTATGCCAGAAGCTTGATCTCTGAAGGAATAAACAGTAATTGTTAGTGAGCACGCGGATTGTTGGAAACGGAGGACAATAGGTTACGTCCTCACCCGAAGAGGCGTTCCTCTGATTGCTCTGCTCCTAGCTCTTCTTCGCTTTCTCCTGAAAGTCCAGTCCGCATCCTACCAATGACCTTGGCGTCCCTACCATGGCCTTTTCCGCTATCTTCTATGACTCCTTTGTCCTCTAACTCCAGGTTATGCCGCGAGACATCGAGAAGGAAAGCATTGAAGCTCTTCTGCCTGTGATCGCTGGCATCTCTTTCTCCTTCTTCCTCAGAATCATCGTCTTCTTCCTCCAGACTACTCTGAGAAGAGCTCTTGGAGAGTGTTCGCCAAAGGATTCGACGTTCGTGCTGCTTGGAAGTCTCTGGAAGCGATAAATAGGGCACGCCCTAGTTGGCATAAGGCCACGAGGAGTAGCCACCATGGGCAAGCGCTGTGAGCTGGTGGGTTGACTAGAGGTTGCTGGCAGTGTGGGTTCTCTGACGAGTGACAAATTTCTCTTACCTTCTTGCTCGCTGCCTCAGGAACCTCTTGCCCGTTCTTGCTTTCCCCTTGCGGAGGAGAAGTGCTCTCCATCGCGGCTAAGTGTGAAGAAAGCGAAGAAAAGGACGTCTCAAGGCATTCCTCGCTTCTCCTTCCGGCTGCAAGACCAATGACCATAGCTCTGAATGAACAATGGCGCCAGAGCACTCTATGGGCAGCATCATCGTTGCTTCTCTCACCCTTGGACCTTCCCTACATGGCTGCTAGAAGTGAGCCTGGTGAGTCACAGAGGTTTCTCCATCCGGACAATGCTAGTTCTTAGCAAGGTCGAGGACAGGCAAAGAGGAGTAAGAGTTGTAGATGAGAAGCGACAAGGCTCATCACTCATCAGAGAACGCGGTGGCTCGACTGCCCGCTGCTTCGGCGGGCCTGACGGAGGTGAAGGAGCTTGGAAGAGGAAAGGCGGATTGGAGATCGTTCGAAAGGTCATTGCACTGTGTATGTCAAGGAAGGTCAACAGGACCGCTAACCGCATTCAAGGAGGGTCCCACGGCTAACTTAGCAGTGAAGTTCCTCCTGACAATCGTTCCAGACTTCACTGATCCGCATCTTATTCTCTCAGTCTGCTGAGCTCTGCTGATGATGCTGATGATCGGGAGGACCGAAGGACCTGAATGAGAAAGCATAAAGGATTTCCGGGACCCTGACAGATCGCTCAGCACAGGTCGTGGCAGTGGCTACGTGGTCCAGGAGACACTATGAGGAAGAAGACAGCTAGCGTTGCAGCTAGCGGAGGCTGACTGACCCACTCGAGCTCAAGTTAGGGGTCCTACGTGCCAATGTACCAAGACTAGAAAGCTGGCGAGAAATAAGCAGATCTGACTTCTCAACATGGAAAAGAGATCAACGGAGACTAGAGCTGGGCTTCCTTCTCTAGAATCCGCGACGGACGCCCTTGAAGACGAGATCCAGCTTCTGAACGGAAGGAAAGCTGAGTTGTCTCTGGTTCTTGCCAAACTGAAGGAGGTGAACTCTGCCGTTCAGGTAATGGCGCGAACCATCGCTCTCGGCGGCGGGGAAGGCGGCGGCTCATCTTTTAATAGCAGTCTACTATTTACCACGCTATGAGTGGCGATATGCTCTTGTTATCTCTCTTCCACCTATTGAGCTGTCTTCTATCCCCATCGTTCGCAGGCTTCTCCTGCTTCATTCCTTCTTCCGCGTATCTAGGCCTCCGAACCTCTTTCTGACAGGGGCAATCTTATGTGTTCAGGCTGAAAATGACGTTCTAGAGAGGAATATGAGGCGACTGTACGATGCTGCTGTCGAGATCAATGAGAAACAGAGAGCAGACGTCCGTCAGCTTCAAGCGTTGAGGCTGCCTCAAGCTTCTTCGCGGAGAACGCAGCAGAGAAACTAGGTTACACTATGGGCGTCCCTTCTACTTTGGAGAAACAGTCTCAATGGTTTGATGAATGAGATTGAGACGTGTAAGCGGAGGAGAAGGGCCTCTGGAGACAGCTGGCCCGGGGCAAGCAGACAACTGCGACAGGTAGAGACAAAAGTTGCTCTTCCACCATGGCAACGATCAAACATTTCAAGGCTAGGGCACAGAAGGGATGGGCGCGGAGGCGAAAAGCGGGGAAAGGTAGGATACCAGCGCTCTTGGACCTCATGTGGCGAGATAAGCATCTAGAAAAGAAAGCTCTATGAACACCGCTTGGTTAGGCAGCTTAGGACGGAATCGTGGCCCCTAGTTAGTGCTCTAATGACAGCGGCAGGACTCCTCCCGCGTCCTTAGCGCTCACTATCCTATCCCAAGTTAAGTGTCTGCCTTAGCCAGCCTCCTGTAAATGGACACAGCTTCAGTGCCTTTCCTTCTCCTTCGCTTCCATAGCTGCCCGCCACTGCCTCAGATATGAGAGCTACGATAGTCGCATCAACCTCATCAGGTCCCACGGGGATCACACTAAGGGAGAAGAAGCTTCATCTTTCCTTCTCCTGCCTGTACTGCTTTTCCCTTTTCACCAGAGTGGGCGGCTATGATGGTTCGCCTTGGTCTTTAGAGGAGAGAGCCGCCTTGAGATCTCTGCCAGTACTTCTGGTGACTCAATCTTTTCGAGTGCCTTCTTATTGAGCTTCCTCTCCTTGTCGTCCATGGACTGGGCAGCCGACTCTTCCAATTGAGCCTTGGCTTTCATCTGCTCCAAAAGCATCTTCTGATGGGCTTTGGCTTTATCTTGCAGATGCCTTTAAAAAAGAGAGAGAGTTAAGAACTGGATGACAACCGACAGAGCCAGCAGTGCGCACCTCTTATTCAATATTTGGTCTTTCTGAGCTTTTTCTCCTTCTTCTCTGAAGCGTCTGGCATACTCTGCATCAAGCAGCTCCTGTAGATACCAACAATTATGTAAGATATCAGATCAGCAGCCGCATGTATAAACCCTCGGTACTACTATCATGGCCATCTCACCTGCTCCTTCTGGGTCTTCTCCTTCTGAGCTTGTTGATCTTTCAGGGTGACCTTGCAAGCTATGGTATCTTCCTTGATTTTCGCTTTGTCTCTCTGCATGAGGAACAAACGCCGCGATGGAAAATAAAGATATTGGCAGCGCGTCAGAGATACTGACTAATACACCGTGGCACGTACAAGCGGTCGGTGCGGACGGCAAAAATCTCCACTAGTTCTGTCAGACAGAGAGAAGGCAGTTTGTCACTGTTGCCGTACCTTTTCCCGGAGCTGGTCCGCCTCTTCCTTTAACTTTGCACAGACCTCCACTTGTCTTTCAAACTCTAGCTCCTTCTGTCGCTTCTTCTCCAACATCTTGGCAGTCAGAGCAGAGAAATCTTCCTGGGTGCGCAACTTGGCTTTCAAGGCGTACTCTCGGTCGGCTTCTTCCTGTGATGATCATCCAGAACAACGAGGCGGCATGTGAGAGGCTATCGCGACCCTTACAGGTCCTAGCTAAGGTTAAATCAAGCAGAGTCTCCGACCTTGTCCAACTTGGCTGCATATTCCTGCATCAGTCTGATGTCTTCATCGGCTTCCTTTTTCCGTCTTTCCTCTCGGATCACTTCATTTTTCTTATTCTCCAGTTGTACCACCAGCATCCTCTCCTTTTCCTCCTTCCTCTTCTCAACGATCGCTTCCACTTCTTTCTTGATGAGCTACACCAGTCAAATGTGAGGACGAAGGTCAGCGAGAGTGGTGGGCGCTAACTCAGGAAATTCATCTTGATCCTAAAGCAGTGCTCCTCTTACGTTGTCACAGCGTTCAAGCAGTGCTAGCTCATCCTTCAGCTTGGCTTGTTTTATCCTGTCTCTCAGCACTTGGATCTCCTTAATTTGTCTTTCGCGATCCTGCTTGATTTCTTTGATCTGATCCTTAAGGTCGATCTTCTTCTTCTGCTCTTCTGCCTTCCACCGTTCGACGTCGTCCACTGCAGAACAAGAGCGTAGTGGAAAGGGTAGGAGACAGCAGGAGGCCAGTCAAGGCACAGAAAAAAAAATTTCCACATGGTCCAGAAAAAAACAGAAAAGACCAGAAAAACGGAGCCCGTAGTTGCAATGAATGGCAAAAAGGCATTGATCCTTACATGTGCGCTTATAGTACTCCAACTCGTCCCTCTTCTGCTTCCTTTGCTTATCCAGCTTTTCCTGCCGCTGCTTGTCCAGGATCATCCGCTGGACTAGCTTGTCGTCTTTTGCCTTCTTCTTCTTGGCTGACAGTTCCTGCTCGTGCTGGAGACTGACGATCGACCGAGGAGAATGATGGGGAGCGCTAGTTAAGGGAAGGGGCAATTTATGTGGCTGCAAGAGCGGTTAGCAATGTACCTGTTATACTCATTGATCAGAGTCCACTCGTCCACCTTGCCGATGGGAGAAGTTGCTGCATACAGAAAAGCACACAGACCGACTAATCAGTAAAGACATTCAGACGCCTTTGGTGCTTCTCTCGGACCTGACGGGCTCCCAGAGTTAAGCCTGTGTGGGCTATCCACTGCCTCTACTGCACGTGCCGTATCTTCCTTCATCGAGTCCTTAGTGCTGCTTTGGGACTAGGAGCACGTAGGAGTAAGACAAGACTTTGCTCTGTTGCCACACGAGCCATGGAACTGGTAGCCAAGCTTAGAACGATAGAAAGAACTATGTTGGCAGCATAAACACAGGCGTATGACTTCTTGATGCCTCTGATAAGAAAGTTGAAAGCACGTGAACAAGCATGTTGTCTTACCCTAGGTCTGTTGACGGCGGGGAAGGTGGCGCAGAGCTCTTTCACGGTCTTCTCCAGCCCTCTGATATCGTCTTCTGTCAGCTTCACCTTCTTCCCCATGACATCACGCACCGTAGCCTTGATGACGCGTTCCGCCTCTTCACTTCCTCGGGCATATTTCCCTGTGAGCTTCTCAACAAGGGCTCGCTGAAGAAGCAAGCGCCGGTCTCCTTTCTCATCTTCCTTGTTTTTAAGGGCCATCAGCTCGGCACGCTTCGCCGCCTTCATTGTTGAGTTCATTA
>FLMG01002866.1:0-27358 GCA_900088475.1 Hyphochytrium catenoides | reverse complement strand
GTCAAATGGATGTGGAATGTAATGGCATGGTCATGGCGCAGGATTTGACCGAGAAATGTCTCAATGGGATAGCAGGATAGTAGGGCGATTACCGAGAGCTTCGCTGTGCTTCCTATTGCTTTGGTCGACATCCCTGATCTTCTTCTCCGGTCGCACGGCTGCGAAACCAGGCGAAGGGCGGAGGACGCAAAGGTGACACGTAGCTCAGTCGACTCCTTACTCCTCTACAGTCATTTATTATGTGTCTCGGCGTTACGAATCTTCGAAGCTTTTGGCAAAGCAATTTGAGACGAAGATCAATGGCTTGAGGTCGCTGGTAAGAGGTCTTGTTTCTTTGAGATAACGTCGGCAAAGAGAGCAAGAGACCAAGATCAAGAAGGCCGTCTTCCAGCGCTTTTTACCCAGTTCGAGGTCGAGACAAGTGCGCCGACCCAGATGTTCCGCGAACTGGCAGTTGATAAAGAGACGAAAACCAAAGACAGAGAGCATTGTAAGAGACGCCATCCGCGTGAAAGAGCCAGAGAGATATAAAGGGAAAGTGTGAGGATAAAGCAATATAGGAACGAGACAGAATGCCAGAGAGATGGACCCGACACTGGAACATGCAGACCATGGCCCATCGAAAGGGAAGGAGAGAGGGTGGTGGTTACACTTCCTAGCCTACCGCTAACGGTCAGCACAAACCCTCCCTCATACCAAGCCGTTAGCGACCACTGCTGCCGCTGTTTATAAAGTGCGTATGACTGTAAATAAATGAGGCAGGTGAAGCGTCACATTGTCATCGACAAGAGTTGTAGATGTTAGATGAGTACAGTGCTGTACACATATGCTGGCACTTGGGCTTGCGATGATAATCTATCGGCGCTATCGGTATAAGGAGGTGATCCTATCGACCGCCTGTCACGCTATCGGTCACTCAGTCCTGGGATCATCTGACAGCCAGACCTCTGACTCCGCCGTCCTGGTCTTCGCAGAAAGCACTCGAGCTTGCAGACAAAAAGGAGACAGAACTCCTTGCAGAGGCCCTGCCTCAAGCCTGGAGGTTTGAACGGTAAGTCAAGGCAAACTTGAGGCAGCCGGACCATCTTGTCACTTAGGGTTAATTTGTGCAGTCAACCGCTTGGGGGTTTTGTCACCATGGAAGGCTGGCTGGTGAAGAGGAACCGGCTGCGCAAACGGGACCATCTTAATATAATCTTCAGTACGTCTAATGACTGGCTCTGAGAAAGTACTTCCGTACGCAAGTCATCCGCTAAGTGGCTGCTTACCATGGTCGCCCAGCATTGCCTTCCCAAAACAGACAGGCGGTCTTCCTGCTCTCTATCTGTTCCCTATATTCTCCATACTTGCTAGAGTTTGATTCTCGATACCACCTCCTGACTGTGCGCCGCCCTCAGATGAACGCTACTTTATCCTAGAAGACACTAAGCTGTGTCTGTTCAACAAGCGTGGCGATCCGGTATGTCCAGCTCCTCAGCCCTTCACACTGTAGCCAGCCAACAGTCTTCTATTCCATCATGCATCTTGCTATTCAGTCGCTGTCTTTCTTTATTCTCATAGCGGGTGGCTCGCGCCTCATCTCTTGTCCTTGCTGGTTTTGCGTGATGTCTGATGAGCCCCATACTTGTGCATCTGACCTCATGGCCTCATCTAGACGCCTCGCAACACCTATACTTTGACCCCGGATTGCACTGTGAGCGATGTCGTGGAGACCCATGATTGGAACAAAGGTCATCTGCTTGCAACTGCACTTCTATCTTTCAAACTCACTCGGCTGCAGAGATCTACTTTCAAGTAAAATCGCTCTTTTTGCTCTTCACTCCAAAGCCATGCAGCCTTGCAGAACTTACGATCTCGGATCTCTCCTTACGGCTGTCTCCTCAAGGAGTCTTTGCATTTTCCCTCTTTAATGCAGTCTCATCACTTCAGGTCCCTTCTTAGTCCCAATATCGGTACAGCTAGGAAGCGACCTTTTGTATCTGCTTTCATCATCCATATCTGAGGCTATTTTAGAGATTGCTGACATGGACTTTGCATCTCATCAATCTTATGTAGAGACCTTCTGGGTATTCAAGATAAAGTTCCCGTTGGAACTTCCCCATGGCACCACTTTCACGCTTACGCTCAGAGAGCGCTATGTCGAGCTCGGGGCAAAGTCAAGGGAGAGTGCGCAAGAATGGAGGAATTGCTTAGCACAAGCGATACAGAGAGTAAGAAATCTACTTTTAGCATATGCATCTAATTTGCAATTGCATTACGAGCACAAGCAGTGCCCACTTCAGTTCTACTGTCCTTTCTCCTGACTTCAGGCTGGGTGTTAAATTCTAGGGCCTCTATCTAGCCTTTGCAGAGCCTTAACCACCATTCCCCTTCACTGTGTGCAGTCGAAGTTTCGGCAAGTTGAATATAAGGCAAAGGTGCTCCCTTCGACTACCGTTCTCCTGTCGTCGTGGGTCTTCCTTTAGGGTTGGATACCCCATCCTCGCATGCGGGGTCTTCCTTCGGTGGCGCTAGTATGGCTATTGTTATCTTTTTAGCTGCTGGGCCTTTTGGAACCAACGCTGACGGGAGCTACAGCGCTTTTCAGTATCCACACCTTATGACCTCGCTGCTTCGTATTGCATCAGGGCCTCTTTCGTAAGAGTCAGTTAGGTACGGTTCCTGCAACCATGGAGGCAGTGCTCAAGGAGGACTACGGCAGAGGCATTCTTCGTGCTGGATACCGTTCTGGGAGATCTGTTGGTCAAGAGGATACAGCCAACCATGAGGTAGCTCTGTGACAAGCACTCTGTTCCCTAACCTTTGCTCAGGGGTTCTAAAAGTCCCTACCTCTTCGGCTCTTTTCGAGCAGGGAGATAGCCAACAGACACATTGGAGAATTCTAACGATAGCTGCAGGCCTACGCGTTATGGAAGAGATCAGAGGCCACTTGGACACTTACGGTCAGATACTTCTTTTCAAACTAAGGCCATACCTACTCCTAGGGAAACTCTATTTGGTCCGTTGAGCAATACCATCTCATCCCAGAACCTTTCTTTCCCTTGAACGACCGCTCACATTCATCCTCGATTATGGTGCAGCGGCGTACGATACCGATATGGCAAACAGGAATAATCAAGACTGGATGCTCGCTGTAATTCTCTCCCTTTTCGCCTCTAGTCTCTTACCATATCTGGGGATGTCTGGAATGTTCTCAGTTGTGGCCAGTGTCACATTGGGAGCGGGTTGCTTTTATATGAGAGTAAGTGCTGGTGAGCATATCGACTCCTTCATGGCTTCACTTGAGTTAAGTTAATTGAAGGCGGCATTTGGTTGACGTGATACTGAGTTGACAGCGCCGTGTCAGGTCTTTCGTGTTCCTGGAAGTGCATGTTACCCCTCCTAGCTAAAGGGGTACGGCCCGTGATAATATTGCAGGTCGCATCTCGCCCAGGCTCGCCGTACATCCCATCCCTTAAAGTTCAGGACATTGTTAGGGCAAGCCCTCAGGCCATTTTCAACCTAATCATGGACCCAAACAAGGTAAGAAGTCAGCAATCAATCGACGAAGAAGGGCCGAACGGAAGTTAGGCATATCGATGGAGCGGTGGTGGACTGTTTGCGCTATAATTGGCGGAGAGCGGCTTAGGTTCTACTTCAGTGGACTTGAAGTTCTGGGTAAATCAATGTCACAAGACTAGGACATCTGACGGTTGCCTTGCTGCTATGTGGACAGTGGCAGCGATGGTTGTCTGCAGCTTCTCACGTCAAAGTGATCCAGAAGCTGGATGACCATTCAGACGTTCTCCATATTGTTCTTCGGCCAACTTGGATTTGGGCGTTTTGGACGCGTCCACGAGATTTATGTCTTATTAGGTATTGGAGAGTAGAGGAGGTAGGTCGTAGATTGATAGCTAAAGCTGGGTCTTGACCTTACGCGAGCTCACTGAGGCGACGAGAGAACGAACGTGACTTTCTCCTTATTATGCTCTTGTGCACTTGCCACTAGGATCTCTTCCCACCATCTTGGTCTATATTCTTGCTCACACGGAAACTGCGTTTGTAGGACGGTAGCTATATAGTTCTCTACCAGAGTACAGAACACCCTGAGTGCAGGCCACGCCCCGGTGTGGTGCGCGCGAAGTTGGACGCAGGAGCTTTGATCATTGCTCCGCTACGGCCTGAAGTCGCCCATTCGAAGGGTAGCAATGCGAGTGCATCTCTTCTTACTTACGTCATGAGGTACGCCGGGTCAATCCCATGCTTCTACTGGCGTCTTCATAGTAATGAGTTAGGGAAGTCAAGATGGGTCTGGTCAATGTTAATTTCTTCTGGCGTGGAAGTGCTCAAAATAGAAATTGTTTGGACGTGTGGTTGAGCTAAACTCTTCTCTAGCTTAAGTCCTTTCTCTTTGTCTTCATCTCTCGAGTGAGGTTGTGCTCTAGCATTTGATTGGCCTTAGAGATTGCTTCTGCCGTGAAATGTTGCATATATGAGCCATCGCCGGTACCTCTGCCACTGTCAAACCCTTCTAAACTCTACTGGCTACAGGTATGACCCCAGCGGTGGTGCCTCCTGGTGGCTAAAATATGGACGAAGCGTGGACTTTGCACTTCCGCTTCTCTGGTCAGTGGTGGGCGTTCGAGACGAGTTCTACCCTATGGACTTCATCGAACCTACCTTGACTGTAACCTCGTCGACTACGCCAACCACCCCTTCACATGGCAAGGAGAAAGAGGACAACAAGGAAGAAACCACTGGTAAGGGCGAGCGAGAGTGTACGACCTAGTTGTAGCTTAATATCACTTGGTCCGTTTGTTCTCTTACGCAATCTATGAGGGAATGAGGACTCTTGCAGCTAACTTCACACCGAACCCTCTCTTTCCTCTGACATCTCCACCTCCCTACGCCTCGGTACGGAGAAGCGAGGAGACTTCCGACATCCTGCCCAGAACAGTTTTACAAAGAGTTTGATGCGAGCAAGTTTAACGTGCGGGGGCCCACATACCTTCAAGACAAGAAGAAGGTCATCCTGGGATCCTGTGTCCTCGAATACATAACTGTCTTTCCTTTTCTCAAGTCTTGACATCTAGCACATTCTGAGGCCTATCTTCCTGGCTCATAGCATAAGAGTTGACGGCCTAACCTTTCTCAGCACGCCCAAAGACAGAGAGTACGCTATTCCAACCGCCGTGTTCCTTATACGTGCTTCTTCAAATAGGTATCCGCGGGCAGCAGCGCCTTCCACCTTGTTGGCTGTGACCTCTTGTCCTTTGAAGATCCACAAGACAGATACAATGTGGCTGGTCGCCCTGACAATGTCGTCAGCCAGCTCAATGAGACAGCCAGTGACGCTCCATATACCTTTGTTGTCAACATCATCGTCCCCTGTCCGGAGAATCTAAGTCTTGTGGCCTATTACCACCCCAAGAACCCTAAGTTTATGGAGCAGAAGGTAAGGTATCACCCTCGCTTAGAGTAGATGAGAGCTCCGCGCAAATGATACAATCTGTTCCCTTGACTTCGCTTTCCATTGCCAGCGTCCCAGGCAGCTAATTCATTGTATCAATTTCCTATATTCTTCTCACCTCAAGCTCTGTATCATGATGGCATAGGACAGGCCTTGCTCTGATGTTGAATTAATGGAGTCCTCTGTGTTCCCAGTCACCTTTCTCAGAGCTCTTCTTGGACTTCATCGATGGAGACGACACCTTTCGGAACAACCGATTCAAGCTCATCCCCAACGTGGTGGTAGGTCCGTTTATTATCAAACAGGCCGTCGGAGCCAAGCCAGCGATCATTGGCAACAAGGGATTACGGATTCCATACTTCCGAGGAGAGAATTACTTTGAGGTTGACCTTGACATTGCCTCGGATAGGTACCACAGAGCCCACCCTAGCCTTTCTGCTGCTCGAAAGTTCTTTCCGCAATATTTGGACCCAAGAACCTTTCTCACTTTCTCTCGGCCAGACGAGTTCATACTTGCGTGACGTCAACACTGCTACCGCATTGTAGCTGCTTGATGACAATTTTATGTGCTATGACGTTCTTCACATAATCTCCTATTCTTTTCCAAAGCCTTAAGCTTGATACCCTGACCTTGCCACTCTGGTTTGCCATGCAGGATTGCTAATCAAGTAGTAGGGCTAGTCCGTGGCGCTATCAAACAGCTGGTTATCGACATTGCGTGGATGATAGAGGCACAAACAGATGGAGAGCTTCCCGAAAAAGTCATTGGGACCTTCAGGCTAGAGCACTTAGACCTCTCAAAGTACAAAAGAGTTAGCAAGCTGCCGACCGCGGTCGCACAACAGCAAACTAAAGCGTAGAGATGAGCTCTCGTTCGCGAAGGGTTCCTTTGTAAGGCCATTGACGGAACAGGATATTCGTTTGGAAACCGTGGCTTAGCTGCCAGAGACCTGGTGCAAATCCTTTCAATAAATCGTCCTCTTCCTTACTCATAGGTTGAGCTCCCCAACGGCGGGCGGTGTCCATGCAACCTCAATGGATGCCTCACCGCCCATACAGCCATCTATAAAAGCCAGATAGAGAAGGTATCGAGTGAACCTAGTGTCCTCCGAGAACATTTCGTCATTAGCTACACCTCGGGAAGTGCTCGTGTCGCCGGTATTGTGGCGGTCTGCAGCCTCACAGTAAATAGTGCTGCGAAAGAACAGGCACTCTCTCTCGGCACAAACTCTGGTCGTTCTGTCCTCGACAAGCAAAACCATCCTCGTAATGACGGTGGTTGGGGATGATCACAGCGAGCTCTCCCGCCAGCAGGAATTCTACGGTCAAGTGCGTTTCTAAGATCTGTGAATGAGAATTTTCTGGCGGCAAACACACTCGCAGGACAAAGAAGAGAAAGCAGAGTCAACCCACAGATCATAGCCCGAGCAAGCAGCAGGTCATAGGTGTACATAGATCAACAACCTTCCTACCTTTGATCATCACGTGATAGCAAATAAGACCAAATAGTTGAGCAGACAAGCCACATGAAAGCTGGTTGGGGTGCAAGTATGAGGAGACGATTAGCTTCGAGCGCCAGCTCACTCAGTGGAAGAAGAAGGAGCAGGTCCTCCCAGTTTACCCGCACGGCGGGATATACACCATATATCCACGTCGTTATTCTCTACTACTGCTGGACCACTGAGGCTGATAGGAATGCGTGGCGAGATGACCTGGGAGAAATGGTTGTTACTCATAGCAGCACCGAGATCCCGGCGGTTTGTTGATGGAGAAGGAGGAAGAAATGACTCGTGGATGTGACTAACAACGATGATGACAAAAGGAGCAATGCTGCCGCTGGGCTCCAAGATTATCAGCAACAGCAGGAGAAAGGGCTTTCTACTTTTGCTCGTGGCGGATGATGATCCGTGCTTGCTGGTTTATTTGGTTCTTCATCACCCGCACCCTCATCATCATCAGTTCATCATCACCGTGGCTACTACTGAACATTCATCCTCGCGCCGCTGCTGCCTCCGCCTTATACCAGCAGCCAACCGGAAAGGCATTACTCTTGTGAGCGCGGTGTCACTGTGGGTCCATCGTCGGCCTTATGATGGATGATTGTTTGGCGTCGTCAAGGGACTTAGGGAAGGAAAGGTTGATGAGCACCGCTAGCATGGGAACAACTGCCTTTCTTGGTCGTTGACCACCACCACCACCCACGGCAGGTGCAGCTGTTGTCTTCCTACGAGTACTGCCCTTGTACGACCTAAAAGAACTAAAAGGAGAAGAAGAGTGAGTTTACAGAGTCCCTATGCGGTGAGCTATGATTATAACGCAATGCCTTGTAAGCTCAGCTGCTCGTGTCCCGGGTTTTGGCCAGCTTTGGGCCTGCTTTGGAGAAATGTTAGAGACCCCACAACAATGTACCGAACCACCAGCAGTCCAGCCGGCGCGTTGTTCCCTCTTTGTTGCGGCGCCAGGCTGGGTGGAAGTAAGGAAGGTGGTTAGTAGGCCTGAGTTGAGATCCTTCTGTTCCCTACTACTGCTTGGTGTTGCTGCTGCTGCTGCTGGGCGACAACTACCAGAGGGCCCATTTGTGGAGGATCATTACTATCGCCAACTGAGTCGCGAAGAAGAAGCGCCTTCTCAAGATATAGCAGTGGCGGATCGTTGCACCAATATTAATGGCGCGGTTTCTTGAATTCTACGGGGTTGGACCAGACTACATTCGAGGGGCAATTGTCTTGAAGAGCGCGGGCGGTGGAGAGAAGGCCGATATCGACGCCTTCTTCGGTGACGCGCTTTTGAAGCTCAAGGCCGCCGAGTATGCTTATGCTACGTACCCAAACTGTCGCAGGTCGAAGGAGATCCTACATAATGTTGTCCAAGAGAACATCAAAGATGAAGTGCTTGCTAGCTGGGCAAGGAAGCTGCGTCTAGACCACATTCTCAAGCCACCTACGAATGGCATTGGGTTTCAAAGGAAAGAGCTCTCGACGGCCATGGAAGCTGTCATCTACCATATCTATCTGAGAAAGAAGAACAGTTTATACGACGCCATACGCGTTCTGTGCAGCTCGACGGGTACCAATTTGTCATCAGCAGGACAGAAGAAGCCGTTGCCTAAAGCACAACCAAAGCAACCACCAATGGCACAACCATTGAAGCAACAGAAAACAAAGGCAGAAGCAACAAAGTCGCAAGTACAGGCCCAAGCCAAGCCCACGCAAAGGTCTTATAGCACTTGTGTACGATGTGGTCTTCTGGTCAGACTCCAGCATATGCGCTCTCACATGCTTGAGCGATGCAATAAGAGGACTGTTAGGTGTCAACGATGTAAAGCACCTCTGGCATGGGAGAAATTCTCTCTCCACCAGTGTCAGTCTCCTGCAAAAAGCGGTCACAAACAATAGGATCGGGAAGCCTGGTGACTTGGAGGTCTCGTCGTCTTCAATGCAACCAGCAGCCAGCAACCCAGAAGAAGATGACGGGCATCCCAGAAACCATCGCGGCCCTTCTTTCTTCGCGCAGAGGGCCAGCCAGGCTGAGGTACCATGCTGCTGTGCAGAGGTGGCGCAGTAATGTCATGTCTGCAACATGCCCCTTAGCGCGGCCTCCTACGGAAGGAGGCTCTGTCTTCTGTCGTTCCGCCTAACAGCAATTCCTGCGGGAAGATTCCTTTTTCAGATATGCTGACCCGCCTCCATAGCGCCTTATAAGCTTCTCTGACTTCAAGGATGGGTCGTGGGCCAAGCAAAGTAGTCGGGGGTCTATCATTCCATTGGTTCAGAGGCTAGACTCCTAGTAGTGGATAACGCCACCACTTTAGCTCCAATGTTTCTTTTAGAGCTGCAGCTAAAGAGAGGGTTTCCCATTTCGCCTTAAGCCTGAGGTTGTCTTCGTCGCAGACTGTTCAATGCTGGCCACTTGAAGATTGACTATGACTCCTTTCTTACTGCTTTCAGATCATGAGGCTTCTACTACCAAGACGCTTTCTCCCTTGTGGCGTAGAGTTAAGGGTTAAGAATGGTACTCTTCTTAGAAACAATGTTGGTTATGCGTTGTTTCGTCTCTTTGTTGAATGGAGCGGCGGTATCTAAGGGCCGCTGCCAGTGCCTCACGGGCACTAAGAGAGAATGCAACGAGAGGTTGCCGTCAATAATACAGCTTGGTTGAGAGGTTACGATTGATATAACACGAAGAAGCTTTTTCGCCAAGTGCAGCGAGCTGCACTACTCTTTCTAGCCTCTTACCAATAGCCCTTCCTGGGCCCAGCTCAAGCACACATCGTTGTCTCCTAATGGAAGACGCTTCAATCGAAGGCTACTTAGGTCACAATCGCCCTCCTAATGAGCACTTCTTCGTGCCCTTACTGAAAGAGGAAAGTACATTATTTTTTCAAAAGCCGCAGTCATTCTTGCCGGGCGGGGTGTGTGTTGTCCTTTGGGTCCATAGATTCATACCCCTCCTTTAATTCACCTCCGATCATGAGCGTAGCGGCACTCCTTCTGCTTCATCTTACGATGTTGTGACAGAGCACAAGATCTATAAGTCTGCCTGGGGCATAACACTGGCGCTGGACGACACATTACCAGGCAAAAAGC
The DNA here is from genome assembly GCA_900088475.1 of Hyphochytrium catenoides. Classification (NCBI taxonomy): domain Eukaryota; class Hyphochytriomycetes; order Hyphochytriales; family Hyphochytriaceae; genus Hyphochytrium; species Hyphochytrium catenoides. The sequence goes on along the minus strand of FLMG01002866.1, from coordinate 17,323 downwards.
CCTTCCTTGCCGCCTCCCTGGATCAAGCAGAAGGAGGGTCTTAGCCTTAGGCGAAATAAGCAAATAGCTGTGCTCCTAGTATCTAAACCAAGCTCAATAAAGAAGTAGCTATGGTCTAAGTCTATATGATCCAACGGCAGCGAACGGGAACGGGGGTGAGGGTGGTAGTTCGGGCGTTTGACTGTTCTGCGGCATTTTATAGGACAAGTCAGCTGTGTCTCTTCCTCCCGCTGCCCTTCTCCTCAGGTTTGAGCACACGGCAGAGGCTGAGGCTGACCGAGCAAGGCTAACCGTGAGCAAGGTCGTCAGCCCTATCCTCTGACCGCCGCGTGAGGAAGTATCGTCGGAAGCTGTTACCTATCCTTCTGCTTCTCCCGATGTGGTGACAAGCGCACAAGGACATAAGCCTAGGCCTATGGCTGGGGGTCATACTGGCGCCTAACAGTGCTAATCCTTGAAGCTTTCCTTACATTCTGCTAGCTGGACTATCAAGAGCAAGTGGTCGTAGCACTTTGTTGTGCCCACTCCAAGAATGGATGGTCCAAGAGCGTCCGGCCAACCGCTTACTTCCTATCATCCTGGCCACCATGTCCTCGTCGGTCTGAACAGGTTAATAGGTTGGTAGCCTTGGTATGCGTCAGAATGCCCGCGTGCGAAGATTGTGATGATTACATCCCCTGACTGGGCGGTCAGGTTATGAAGTTATCTTTCCTTAGTGGAAGAACCTCCTCTCGTTGCTCGTCGTGTCCGCGCTGTAAGGGTCAGGATTGATGCACGACTTCATGATGAATAGCGAGCCAAACTATCATCTTACGACTATGCCCCCCTTCCTTTTCTCTCCAACTGTGAGGGTCTCTCTCCTCCTTCTCGCTGTATCTCTTATGCTTCCTCAAGCTTAGAAAAGGACAGAGGGAGACAGAGAGCGAGGAGCAAGAGAGACCCTCTCACTCTGACGAAAAGAGAGAGGAGGAAGAAGATTATGTTAAAAGAAACAATGAGAGAGAGACAAAGGCGAGATGGTGGTCAGCTAGTGCTTAGTACTTCGTGGTGATTAGAACTAGCTGAGCTATCCACCAATTTCTGTTCCGCTTCGGCGTATACATCTTCATCTTTGGCGGACGCTGGGCTGACCGATTAGCAGCTCTATGTGAGATAGCCTGCACCTGCATGGTTGGCCGATAGTAAAGAGTAAGATACGCCAAGCAGAGTAGTCTTGACTAATGCCTGTTGACCAGGAGCCATCGCCTCTCTGAGTCACCCCAACAGTGGTCAGGCTCTGCTCCAAGGTAGCAAATGACCAGAGTTGCCCGTGTTACTACCGCCATCATCATATGAACAATTCGTCTAGAGCTCTACAAACGTGCCATCTGTCGGGGCCACTGGTTGGTGGGTTTGAGAACAGAACAGCAGTTGCGCAAGAAGATCAATTGACTGGTCTCTATTGGGAATCAAGGTACTTCCTCACGCTTTTTAGCTGCTTCTTCTCGCTTCATCAATCCCCAACAAGTTCGTTTTTATAGTGTTCCTCCGCCCAACATCTTTCTTTCCTCTCTCTCTCTCTCACACATCTCTGCCTCCTTCATCATCAACGATTATGCGTTCTCTGTTCATCATAACATCATAGCGAAACGCTCTAAGAAACCTAGCAGAGCTAGGAGAAGAGAGAGAAGAGAGAGACCTTACCCATAGTGAACGCTGAATGAATGCTGGAGATCAAGAGGCAAGGCGAGATGTACAGAAAAAAAGGAAGGCTGATTAAGATAGTAAGGGACATTAGACGAGAAGAGAAAAGTGCTTACATGAACAGCTAAGAGAAGGATGCGCAGAGAAAAAGAGACTTGAACCCTGTTCAATAGAGAGAGGCGTTGTTGGCATTTAATAAAGAACGACGAAGGCATCTAGAGGTCGATAGAAAGCAAATAACGTTAGCGATCGCCGTCACGGTGAAAAGACCCTACGCTGGGACTTGTAGGGCTTTAGGAACAAAGAAGAGTAGAACAGGACAGCGAGAAAGAGCAGCGCAAAAGCTGAGGGCAAGGAGATCAATGCAAATGATGCACTTGAGAAGGAGCGTGGCGAAGAGAAAGAGTGCACGGAAGAGGCAAGTCCACGACAAGAGACAGCAAGAAGAAGGGAGACAGCCTTGTCATGCCATACTTCACTTACCCTAAGAAGGCAGAGTACGTTGCAGTGCAGCCCTCGTTCTCAAAGGAACAAGCAGAAATAGGAGATAGTTACTCGAGGGGGCATGCCGCCGGAGGATTGAAGATATTTTAGAGGAGTAGTGTGGATAGAAGGGAACGGGACGAAGCAGGGAACCAATGCGAGCGAGAGACAGGATATAACGGCAATATAATAATAAGGGAAAGAGGAAAAGAGGAAGAGGGAGGGCTGACCACCTACGGAAGGCAGAAACAAAAGCTAGACTGTGGGACGGGCGATAGAAATCAAATCAGCTAGACTAAAAGACCGCATGGACGAAGAAGGAAGGAGGTAGATAAAATAGGACGTAGAGTAGGTAGACGAACGACAGAGAGAAAGAGAGAGACAGAGAGAAAGAGAGAGACAGAGAGAAAGAGAGACACAGAGAGAAAGAGAAAATGGAGAGGTGAGAGAGAGAAGAAAGAGAGAGACAGAGAGAAAGAGAGACACAGACAGAAAGAGAGAGACAGAGAGAAAGAGTAAACAGAGAGAGAGAGAGAGAGAAGAAAGAGAGAGACAGAGAGAAAGAGAGAGACAGAGAGAAAGAGAGAGAGAAGAAAGAGAGAAGACGACAGAAGAGAAAGAGGGATGCGAAGGAGTCATAGACGAAGAGTTGATGGTACTCGTCCACATTATAAAGATGACACTCTTCTAAGAGCTCACTTCAAACCTCACCACCTACGGAGTTTTTAAATACTGCCCACCTCAAGTCTCAATGCAGGGGCTCCTACAGCTACAGGACGAGGCCCGAAGAGAGAAATAACGATGAGCAGAGAGACGAGAGCAAACTAGCGCCAACTGGCATTGGCTCACGGGGTATGGGAACCACCACGATACTACGGAGAGACGATAGTGCTTGTGAAGGATAGGGATTAGATTAGAGCTAATCAAGGAAGAATGGTACGAATGAGTTAAGAAGAGAGATCGGTAGATGGCGAAGCCAGGAGGGAAGGTTTGGATGAGAGGACTAAGAGTATATGATAGTGAGGGAGAGTAAGAGGAAAAAATGGTAGAGAGTGAGGAAGAGAGAGAGTCACAGAGAGAGAGGCAGATAGGATAGAGATACAAAAGACGGAGAGAGTTAAGAAGAGAGAGAGAAGGAAGATATAGAGGATGAGAGGAGAATAGAAGAACCCCATATACCACATCTAGGCGATGCGGCGGATTAGTGGGTGAAGTGAGAAACCCGAGACTGTAGGAAGGAAGAAGCCAGCTAGAAGAGAGGATGTATAAGGCTGAGAATAGGGAATTCAAGTGGCGCCTGACATTACTACTACCCTAGCCTGGGAGATGGTATGTAGCGTAAAAAGGCTCTCCGCCTCAGGCGCATAAATAAGAGCCGTGTCGGCCTGAAGCCGAATGCACCGCTTCGAGCAGACAGCCTGCTCTGACAGGGCATGGAAGAGTCTACCCCAACCTCCTAAGCGTCGATGAAGCGTCAATGAGATCCTCTCCCGATCTGGTCGTTTTAGCCGCCCGCCCAAGTTTGTATACTTCCTCTAACCCTGGCGCTGTCTCTGCATTGTCTGCCGGCGCTACCCGTAACCGTGCTCGTCGTTAATCCTTAGAACGAAATAGTGGGTCTCTGCGTCCATCAGGCAATAACCCGACCTTTGTAGGAGGAAGAAGTAAACCGGAATAGCGATGCCCTATATATAAGAGTTGGTGGTGTGGATCAAGAGATAGAGTCCAAGAGACCAGCAGGATTGGCACAGACAAGAGCTGCTTCTGAACGGATTCAACATTTGAAAGAGCAGCAGACAGGGTAGAAGACTTGGCAGCGCATGGATTGCGGAGATAGAAGCACAACAGAAGACAGGTAAGTTATGATAGACTCTGCTCAACAAATAAAAGAGAAGCAGGTAGGGAAAGAGGTCTTGAGACTAATTATTGGCAGCGCATGGATAGCGGAGGTAGAAAGCACAACTGGAGACATGCAAGTAATGGGATAGAGGTTGGGAAGTAGTCATCAGAACTCTTATCCATAATGATGGTATTCTGGAAGCAGTACTAGCTAGTGATAACCCCCAAAATGAAGAAAGAGCAAAGGGTTGTGAGACAGAAAAGTAAAAGAGGGACACTGCTGGTGGTTTCCGTCCTTTTGACACCCTTATTTGTGTTATATAATGAGCCCCAACCCCGCCTCTAACGACGAGATAGCTCGCTTCTCATATTTATCACTCGGCTTGTTCTCATCCTTAGATCTTTTGCCCATGAACCCATTGCTCTTTGTCAGCTTCTCTGGACGAGGAGAGGTAGGAGAATGTGTAAAAGACGAAGCAGCAGGAGGAAAAGAAGGAAGCGGTGGTTGGGTATGGCAAGAAGAAGGAGAGGACGGAGATGGGAGAAAAGAACGTCCTTCTTTATCACTGTCTACCAGTGGTGCAGGCATTGGAACAATAGATCTACACGTCGGAGAATGCTGTGGGGTTGGTAGGCGACGAGAAAGAGGACGATGACGGCGTTGAGCTGACAAATCGAACCGATCGCTCTCTGCCTGAACCTCCAATGCCAAATGACGTTTGTATCTTGCAGCCTGCTTAGGGTTACCGTCCGGAAGAGAGGCATCTCCAGTATTATCTTGTTTATCGCCACCACTATAACAATTCGTCCTGGTACTTGGTCCCTCATCTGGATCAGTCCTTCTCACTTCTGGGGTCCGAAGAGTCTGTAGCTCTGTATCCTTAAGGAAAAGCTGACCCTCCAAGCTAGCACAGTCCATGAGCGCACATTCCAGCTGTTCTTTAAGCTGCTCATACCTCTGATATAAGAAGCTCAGCGCCCTGCTACATTCCGGCAACTCACAAGGGGACTCCCTCGCATTTGGCCGCCGAAGGTCTCTTAATGGTTCCAGGGGTGTCCCGGTACGCTGTTTCTCTCGCCAATGACGGGAGCAGAGGCCGTGCCGGCTAACCTTGCCATCATCGCATCCGGCTAATTTGCAGTTGTAGTGTGCTCGGCTCGGACAGCCTAGTATGGAGCACCTCTCCCCCTCCACTGAAAGCCCGTTGTTGAGCCGATCGTCGTGCGGTTCATGATGAAGTGCTCGGTATGCTGATGGTGCGTCTTGACCCCTTAGCTGATTTGTTGAACGCTCTTTCTGAAGATCTGATGAGTGCTGAAGCGGGAGCTGATTTTTATGAAGAGCTGGTGGTGTCTGCTCTTGAGAAGCTAGTGGATGCTGACTTTTTAGTAGTGCTTGCTCTTGTTGTTGGGAGGCTGGCAGTGGCTGCTCTGCTACTTGCTCTGGAGAAGTTTTGGGCTGCTGCTTTGGTACATGGTCGTCTTCTTCTTCTTCTTGAGATGCTCGAGGTGGCGGCTTGCCATGTACCCAACAGAAAGGAGACTTCGATCGTTTAGTCGCTCCACAACCTGGTACCTGACATGCAATACATTCCTTCTTAAACTCTCTGAGGTGGGAAAAGCACAGCGACTGCAGATAGACATTCTTTTTGCACGAGCGGATCGCACAGGGGTAAACTTTTCGCTTTTTTTTCCCTTCCGTCGTCGCGGTTGCCCCCCGTCTCGTTGAGCACTTTCTCTTCTGTGACATTACTCCCCAGTTCCGCTGTTTGCTGCGTTGGATTTGCTGTGGAGCCAACTATTTATGAACTGCTGGCCCCCCGGTTATATATGTTGTGGAGCTCTGATGACGCTACTATTTCGTGAGGAAAGTGAGCCCGGCAACGCATTCAACAAAGTTCAGATAACCCGGCAGCAGAGCTTCCGCGAAGGATTTTATGGTGTCATAATAGTCATGGCTTTTATCGTAGATAAAGGCAATGCATATTATACAGACATATCAATCACTGTACTGCTCCGTAGAGGTTGTTCTACAGTACAGTTATCTGTCCTATTACGAACAGCGTTGTAATGCAAAGATGGTCTTCCATCGCATGCCCCTACCTTAGTGTTGTGCCACGGGTCGTTTCGACCCGGGTCCGACCCGGGTCAAGCAGCCCTCAACCCGACCTAAGTCACTTTTCTCCGACCCGGGTCCAAACACCTCTTCCAGGGAACCTGCAACCGCTCATGAGAAACCTTGCTTTTCTTGTTGTCGCATGAGCTTTCATCATTATTATCTCGCTTCACGTGAGGACAAAAAGCTAAGATTGAACAGAGTACTCTGAGTAGTGACTCTTGATATGGAACATGTGGAAGAAAACGAAGTATGCTCTATGTTAGCAATAAAGATAGATTGGAGTTTCGCTGCGTCCAGAGAAGAAATATAACAAGTAATGAGAAGCTTCGGCATCATCACTCGCAGTTAAGAGGAGATACGTAAAGTATATATTGATGAGTTACAAGGCTGGCCCGGTAGAATAAAATGCAGATTTTAAAAGGAAAATAAGGAGGGGAATAGGGAAAGAAGAAAGAAGGAACAGCCGATCAACGGGAGAAAAGGAATGAGGAGGGAAAGGAGAAAGGAGTCCGGCGAATTTGGGCTACTGAAGTTCAATATTTCTTTAGCTATCGCTTAAAGATAGGCTGCTACTATCAAGGTTACTCCCGAAAATTAGCGTCTTACCTTTTGGGCCTTCCTGCCCTCCCTCAGCATGGAGCTACGACAGAAGAGGGTATCATCTACAATGTCGTCACCGAGGCGGCTTCTCTTCTTCGATATCAGGCTACCTGCTGCCGAAAAATGGCGTTCAGAGGGTACAGAGGTTGCAGGCACACCTAAGTAGCGCATGGCTAGCTTGCTCAAAAGAGGGAAGTCAGCTCTATGAGTCTGCCACCACTTCAGAACATCGAAGGCCATGAAGCTCTCTCCATTCTGAAACAGATTCTTGATAAGCAAAGGAGCCTTACGATACCGCTGCAGCTCCTCATGCTCTAAAGCCTCACCCCTATTAGCAGCAGCCAGCTCTTCTCTTTCCTCTTCTGCGGCTTGCACAGAGAGTAGGATGCTGTCAAACATACTCTTTCCACCTCTTTTCTTCTTCAACCGGCGTCCTGATTCCTCGTCACTGCTCAAGTGGCCGTCCTTGCCATGCTGCTGTGTCGTACTGGTACCCTCCTCTAGGCTTTGTTTGGTTAGGAGTTCTTGCTCTAATTCTGCTAGATCCGAGTGGAGCTGCTCCTTGGCTCTGTTGACAAGGTACGGGTCGATTTGTGGGACCCGGTCTCGAAATCTAGGGTCCAGGAAAGAAGCAATGAAAGCGTTGGTACCGGGTACCTTCCACTTCTCATCAAAGACTTTTTTCATTGCCTCAGCGATAGCTCTAATGGGAGGTAGCGTTTCGACATCCGTGATGGCGTCCACCAGGTGCTGCTTGATGCGGTCCCGAAGAGGTATTAAGACGGAAAGGGTTGGATAGTCAGACCCACCTAACCATGTTGTGGCCTCCTTGAAGGGCTCCAAAAGCTCTATTAACGCCTCGTTCACTCTCCAGTCCTGTTCTGACGGGCGAGCCTTCTGTAGGTCTCCAACGAGCTTCATAAGGTCGGCATCGGGACGCTTGGCAAAGCCTCTGCTGGTCTCTTTGTACACCTTGTACAATTCTCGTTTCTTCGCAAGCTCTGTCTCCCTATCATTGATGTAACAGCTAATCGCTGTCCTCAAACGAGTATACCTCTCAAGCATGCCAAACGTGGAGTTCCATCTGCCCACAAACAAGAAACGTCAATGAGGGAGGTTTGCCCTAATCCGTAAAGGCCCCACTAGTACCTGGTATCGACGTCCTTCACGACCGCCACAGTCGCAGCTCGATTAGCCCCACATTTCTCCTGGGCCTCGCGCAGAAGCTGCTCTTGCTTTGGGCGGGATAAGATGCCATTAATGATCTTCACTTTCTCCAGAGCCTTGGCCATTTCTGGATGCTTGAGCCCAGCCTGAATGACAAGCTGTAGAGAGTGCGCAGCACAGCGGATGTGGTTGAACTCAGGTGCAGTCTCCATGGCATTAACCATATTAGAGGCGTTGTCTGTGGTGATAAATGAAACCTTCCCTTTGAGATCTTCCTCTTCCACTATGGCCCTCACCGCTTCCACGATATGGTCAGCGGTGTGAGGATATGGGAGCTGTTTGGTCCTGACCTCTATCCAGTCCATTGTGAAGAGCTCGGGGTCTACCCAGTGCATTGTAACCCCCAGAAATGGCTTGTTGGCTATGGAAGTCCAGAAGTCAATTGTAAAATGGACAGAATCGACAGAAGATAGAACCTCTCGGATCCTCTCTCGCTTTTCTATAGCCAACCTGCTGATGGCGTCACGCACTTGCTTACGCCCTGGATGCCGGTACCTTGGGTTCAGTGCACTGATAAACCTCCGTAGAGGTGCCGATTCGCATACCGACATAGGCTCTAAGTCCAGCACCACAAATCTGATGAAATTGTCCATATGCTTCTTGTTCTGCGACAAGGAATAGGGGGTAACCCGGCTCAGCGAGTCGTCGATAGTAATCTGTCGGCTTCCCTGCTCTTTTACCAGCTGAGGCGGACTGACACGATTCTTTTCGGTGATCTGATGCTTGGTTTCCAAGTGCCTAGATAGTACTCCCGTACCACTAGACATTCTGTAGATCTTGAAGCATTTAGTACAGACAGCCAGAGGACGCTCTTGACCTTTCACTTTGCAAGCGTCTTGTATCCGTTTTGGCTGTTTCTTGAGATCCCTGTCGTTCTCTACAACGGCAAAATAATTCCAGATAGGTGAGCTTCTGGGTGGTCCATTGACCTTCTGCACCGGCTTTAGTCTAGCAACGCCTGTGACAGCTGCCGACGATGGGTTAGCAGGACCAGGCGCCGGGACTCCAGAGGAGCTGCCTTGGCCGGTAGAATGAGGACGATCCATAGTAGAGAAGGCCGCTGCCTTAGAAGAGCAGGCAACACTGACATAGCTGTCTAAGGTAGAGAAGCCGCGGAGGGGAGGATGAGCGTCGGCAGCCTTTCCTTGGAGGCTGGAGGAGGTGGTGGTGGCTGAGAAAGAAGACGGGTTGGTCTTGATCTTGTCGTTCCCAGCACTATTTTGATCCAACCGCTTGCGTTTGCCAAGCGAACGCTTGTTAGGCTTGTTCTTCCTTTTGCCTTTCACCCTCCTCACACTGCTTGACGATCTTCCTCCTGAAGAAGCAAAAGATGATAACGACAGGGAAGACTCCGCCTCTTCTTCATGGTCACTGGAAGACGAAGAAAGAGAGGAGGAAGAAGGCATGGAAGAGGCCAACAACGAGGAGGCAGTAGTACCGCCACTGACTGAGAAGAGAGAAGGCGGCTGTTCTGCTGCTTTTTTTTTCAAACAAATCCGCGATGTAGGACTCTTCTTCAGTCATCACTTTGGTGTCTTCTTGTTGGCCGTTACAACCTTCTGCTGTATCGTCGTGTGGTGTGGAAGAAGGGAGGAGACCTTGCTGGCTGGTACTATTACAACTCGAAGCAGCACGACCAGGCGATGGGTTCTGGAAGTTTATGTTGTCCTCGTCTGTTACTCTCTCTCTCTGCTGCTGCTGTTGTGCTGCTGCTGCATTCCCACCACTACCAGCGGCAGGAACTTTTCTACTATATAATCGCTCCTCATCATCATCATATTTTCCTCCCGCTTCATCTTCCTGCTGCTGCAGCTTCGACGACCTCGCTCCTCCGGACGATTGTTGAGTCATTCGTGGCCGAGCTTTGATAGAAGAAGCAGCGGCGCGGGCTGTTGACTATGGATTGTCGATGATTATATGCGGTGGTGGGGCCTGGTGTGTCTTCCTGCCATGGACCTCCTGCCTGGTGGTGAGGGAAGATAAGATCCATAAGATCATCCGTGCTTACTTACTACCATAGTTAACATTAGGGAAACTTTAAGCCTAAGATAATACATTGCATGACAACCCCATACATAATATTAGCAAAGTCCAATACATATAGTTAATATTAGACAACCTGGGACCAACTCTATCCCATAGTTAATATTAGAGCTGGACCCAGGTCGACCCATGGGTCAAGGCCTTCGACCCACGTCAACCCGTGGGTCGAGAATCGGACCCGTGTCCCAACACTACCCTACCTGCGCACATCGAGAATGTGGTCCTGGGTCAGCTTCCAGGTGCTGTTGCAGGAGGTCTTCTGTAGTGGTAGTAGACAGAAGTGGTAAGTCTATGTTACCTGCATAAAGTCTAGCCCACTACGCGGAGGGATGTACGGCAGCAGGCTATGGATTCGTCCCCTTGGTCTGGGAAACCTTCGGTGGAGCTACAGCGGAGGTCCACGAAACTCTCCGCCACTGGATTCGAGCAGTCCTCGACAGATGTGCAGGAGGGGGTATGTCTTCATCCTCTCTCTTCAGTACCATCTACGAGAGGATATCTACCCATATCCAGCGGTGCAACGCCCAGATGGTACGCAGTCGCCTTCCCTTGCCACGGGCAATCCGTGAGGATCATCTACAGCAGCACCAATAGCAGCAGAGGGTGCGGCGAAGAAGGAGAGGAGGAGCAGCAGACGGAGGAGACTTAGTATAGTTGTAATCGGCTTCAAGAAAGCGTAAGAACTAGTGGTAGGTTTATTCCTAGGATGGTAGTGTAGAGATTTGTAGTACTTCCTTAATTCTCAAAACTGGTCAATAAAAGCAGTAGTTCAAGTACTCCAATTATTAGGCTTCCCCAACTAGTAAATAAGTAAATAAAAGACACAGTAGTTGTTTCCCTTCACAGTATTTACAAGTGCCATTGGTTAATGTTATAAAAGGATAATATAAGTGCGCCTGCCAACGCGTTCAACAAGGCTCAGACAACCCAGCAACAGAGCTGCCACGAAGGGTTCTAATTGTGTCATAACAGTCTTGCTTTTATTGTAGATAAAGGCATCTATATTACACTATTCTCTGACGGAGTTGCATGAGTGAGAAGGTCAAACCTGCGCCAGTGAAGACGACTGAGGAAAAGGTAATAAATAAGAACAGGGAAGTTTGGGAGGGTGGATGGGTGGGAGAGAGAAGGTACCGCAAGCCTCGGGGGTTCTCCACCCTCCCTTTCTCCATCTGCAGAAAGTAGTTTAGTAGTCATCCGAAGGTCAACAAGGATACGAAGTCAGCAGCTGGCCTGCAGAAGGCTGGGATTATCGCCTTCTACTGAAACAATTATTGCCTCAACAGCTCTTACATAGTAGAATGGATCATGGAGAAGGAGGCCGACTTCTTCACTTTGCTATGACAAACTCTGCCCGACCTGATGCAGTACCGCACCCTCCTAATTCCACCCGTCATTCGATCGATGAATCAAATGCTAACCCGCGGCTGCTGCTGCGATTACGAGCCTTTCTTCGTCATCTTCCTCCGCCCCACCGAACAACACTTCTGCCAGCGATACAAATGCCCATCACCATGGGAACGCAGATATTGTTGAGAATATGAGTTGGAACAGTCGTTCAAATGCGGGTATTGTCCAAGAACATTTTTATCCAGATCCGCGAAGAAGACTCATTATAAGCAAGCCCATCAGCCTGATACATACGTCGAGTACCCTCGTCTGGACGGAGGAGCACCAGCGGAAGAGATGAAAGACAGCAGCAAAGGCACGTACATAGTCCGAGACCCACTTACGGAAATGTTTCAGTGTTTGCGGTGTGCTGCTGACTATTCAGTAGGCGGCAGCCTTCAACGCCATGCTAAGAGCTGTCTGACTGTCTGTGTAAAGACTGTGGGTGGAAATTCAGAGCCTCGGCCTCGAATTCACGGCTACAGCTGCTGCCGATGGCGCTGCTATTGGTGCGACGAACAGTAGCCCTCTTACTAGGGTAGGACAACAGGTAAGAGGGAGAGAGGGAGAGAAGTGCGAGAAAAAAGAGAGAAGCAGGAGCGTGTGAGACAGTATCAGAGAGGAGAGAGAACGATAGAGAAGAGAAGAAAGATGAAGAACTGGTGAGGGCGGCGAGAAAAGAAGATGACTTAGCAAGATGGGACTGAGGGGAAATGAGGAGAAGAGACACAAATTTAGTTCTTTTAGCCTGTTATCTCTTGATGGTGGACCGGGCAGTAACGGGTGGCGGTTACTTAGGAGCAATAAGGCGAGATGAAGCAGTCCTTTTTCAAAAGGGCGAACTTCTGGTGCTGCGGTGGTTCTAAGACCGGCGGCGTTACAGCCAATTTATGTCCTCCCCTATTCTTCCTCTTTCTTTTCTTCCCTCTGACCTCGTACGTATTGTTATCGAGGTCCACCTCTTCTTCTTCTGAGGCTTCTTGTTGCTTGCTTTCTACGCTCTCCTCTGCGTAGTACTCTATTGCTGAATGTCCGGCTAGTCTGGTTTCCATAGAGATGGAGCTACTGTGCAGCAGCACACATAAGAAACGCGTAGCTCAGCCATCAGAGTTTTCTTCAAAACTGGCTCACTTATCCCTTTCGGAAGCACCGCCGCATCAGCCCTGAAGCCCACTACATCTTCTGCATTCTCCCTCTTCCCGTCTAAGAAGCAGCCTCAATAAACCTGTCACGGGATAGCCTTCCGCCCGTGTTCTTGTTGTCTCTCCTCTTCTAGCCTGCACCCCAAATTTCATCTCTGGTGAATGTACATTCTCTCTCTTCTGTTTGATTACCATCTGACGCGTTTCGTCCTGCCTCCTGCCGTCGACGCTGTAACGAGCATCACATTCTAGAGGAAACAAATGCCGGGAGTCAATATAGCCTTAGACGACTCTAATTTCTAACAGTAAGCTGTCCAGGATGGCCGTCTTAACGCAGCATCCTATTATCGATTGCTCTTGTTTGGCCAGTCTCTATTGTCTTTCTCTTTCCTTTCCTCACTTTGCCGTATTTCTCTCGAATTCAGCATCTCCTTCAGATCCTTTGTTTCAGGCTGGCTCTCCCTCGCTCTTTCTCTCTTTTTGTTTGTCTTCAATTTTCTGCAGGTAGCTCTCCCCTTCTCCCTCGCTCGGTCCTTTTGCATATTCTCCACCATTTTCTGTTCTCCCGTCGTCCTGTTCCTGCTATTTTCTTTGGTCAAACTTTTGCCTACTTCCGCTGCTCTCTCTCTCTCTCTCTCTCTCTTCCTGTCCGGTAACCCCTCTGTCCTCTTAATCTCTCTGCCTTTTGCATCATTCACTTTTAGGTATAAAGAGCTCATTAGTACGGCATCTTGGCCGTCCTCCAGACTTTCTCCCGAAGTTCCCTCCTTTTCCTGCAATACTTTCCTCTCGTGTATTGGACTGACACAACCAGCAAACAGTAAAAATTCTCCATTCCATCCGGCATCTGTCTGTCTCCTTCTTGCCCACTCTTCTATCTATTCTCCTAGCCGAGTTTAAAGCGGCGGTCCTCTTGCTCTCTTTTCGAGTTAGCGCTTTAAAGGCTCCTTATTGTTCGCGCTTTCTTGGGACGCCCCCACACTACTGTTTCAGTGCTTTTTAATTAGCTCTTCCTCTGATTAGCTCTTCCTCTAACGCTCTCTCACATTGCCTCCACGTCTACATTTTCCTTTCCTTGTTGCCCTCTTTTTCGTGTGTCTCTGTTGCCTTAGGGGCTAGGATATCTCTTTCTCTCCCATATTCCTGACAGGCTTCTCGGCCCCCCATCCTTCTTTCCTTCTTGCGACGGTCGCCGTTTTACGAATTGGTTCATTAATTGATACCTAGTTGTTGCCACCGCCGCTCCCGGTTGCTTCTGCTTTATTCGGCCTCTTCCCTCCATCAGTCTCACTCTCTCTCTTTTCTACTACTCTCTCTGTGGCAATACCCGGGGCTGTTCATCTTCTCGCATCTGCTCTAACCGTTTTCCACCTCCCCCTTTCTATCTTCCAAGTCCTCCCTCACTATCTCTCTGTCTTTTCTTCTCCTTGTTAATTTTCTCTCTATCTTCTTAATATACCTTACAACGCCAAGACTTCAGCTTCCTACTGCCTGTTCTCTCCCTCTGCTTTTTCCAGCAAGTGTCTGTTAACCGATTTCTAAGTAGCAGCTTTCCTTCTCCTTTTGGCCTGAGCCTCAGCGTTTAACTAATTCCAGCGATTCTCTATCACCTCATTGCTTCTCTTTGTCCTATCGGCTTTCTCTTCCATAGCACTGTTTCTCTCTCATGTCTCGTGTATACGTTTCAATAACTAATTAATGTCCAGCAGTCCTTCCTATTATGCTATCTCTTTGTCTCTTCGTTCAAAGTTCATTGTTGACAGTCATCATGTCCTTCTGATCATTAGCGGCACTCTGATGATGATTTAGGTGAGGTGCCGGGCAGAACTCTGTGCAACGGGGAATCCAGAGAGAAAAATAGAGATCCAGGACTGGGATGAAACGCTGCTACTACGTGTAGGAGCACTTCACAAGCAGAAGAGCAGAGGGGCATGGGAGGACACTTGGAACACAAGGCCACAAGCTTCTTTTGCTAACGCCTTTCGCAGAAACCCACCTCAAAGCTGTTGTCTCCTCCTTCTTTATGCTTGACTCCATTCTCGTCAGGGGAATAAATTAATAGACTGAACGGAGCTATGCGGCTTGGCATGAGGATAAGAACAGTACAAGTGAATGAATTAAACTGTAGACGAGGGAGACTCTAAAGACCAACAGATGCTGCGAAATTTGTACCGATTAGCATCATGCGATGCAGCGCAGTAAGGAGCACAGATATGTATGGTGGTAGATCAACGAACAACCAGTATTTGATCAGCCGATAGATCGAACTAGCTGCTCCTCCTCCCGTGCCAACAATTGGCCAGCGTTGTCTCTGACGCCTTCATGATCTAACTAGACTACTAATCAATCCGTACCATAGAAGATGCTCCGTCAGTAGCGTCACGCCTGTATTTGGGACAGAGCCATCACATCATGTGACCGACTTTCTAGCCTCAGAGGCTGCTGACGAGAAGTTAAGGGATATTGAGAGTAATCAGAGCAGATAGGTCTCATTAGGTAGTGAGGTGAGGGACGAAAGGAATGAGGATCAGAGTTAGTTCTGCAGAAAAAGGAGCGCCGGAGATTTGCTGTAAGCTGATATCAGGGAGGCGGAAAGAAGTCTGTTCTGTCGATGAAGTTGTCGGGCCCAGGGAGGGCAGATCGAGACCCTAACAAGAGAGAAGTCAGAATCTCTTTCCTTTTAACAAAGACAAAGTCCAGGAGAGTGTTTAAATTTCTCCTCAACAAGAGAAGATATCGTCACCTCCTCTTTCTCGGAAGGATGAGGCACCTCTTGCTCTTCCGACAATCACCGAAGAGATATTGTACTGCCTCTCTCTCTTATTACCTCTATCTATATCTCTATGTTCACGCTCCTTGGTCTGTTCCTTGGTGTCTTAATTTCTTCTTCCCCTAAACCCCTATATCAATATGACAGGCAATGCCGAAGCGACGATTTCTCTTTGCTGCAGGAACCGAAAAGCGAAAGAACAACACAGTCAGAGAGAGAACTTGACGATGGGCTCTCTCTCTCTCTCTTTCTATTTCTGGCTCTCTCCTCTCTCTCCGTCTCTCTATCTCTTTCTCTCTCACTGTCTCTCTCTCTCACTGTCTCTCTCTCTTCTAGGTCTCTCTCTCTCTCCTCCTCTCTCTCTCTCTCTCCATCTCTCTCTACTCTTTTTCTTCTACCTTGCTTGATAAGCACCATAGTCCTACATCTCATTTACTTCCTTTACTCAGGAGTACCTCTCTAGCGGAGAGACTGTGGCGGAAAACTGGAGCTTCCTCTTTCTTCGTCTCCGCTTCAGCAGTCACTTGTTGAGCGCAGAAAGGAAAACGAGAGACCGGGGACCCCCCCAGAGAGAGAGAGAGGGAGACGCATAAAGAGAAACAACAGTAGATAGACAATGAGAACAGGACTCAGTGAAGTAGATAGAGGAGCTGTTGAGAACCCTTTTCTTCTGGGGTCTCTATAGCAAGGAATATTCTTCTTCTTGATTGCTTGTCCTACTTTCTTTCTCATGAATTATCTAGAAATTTGTTCTTGCTTCCTGAATATTTTTCTCTTTCCGACTTTACTTCTTCCCTTCCTTCTGGCCACCAATTTATTGCCGATTCCCTTGTCTGAGACGATGGATCCATTGGTGACCATTCGATCATTTCCAAACATTCTCTACTCTCTCCCGCTGCTAAGAGCATTCCTCTCTGCTTTCCCTCTTGCATGTCATTCTCATAAGCTTTGCATACATAGGCTTTATAGAACTTAGGGATCATTAGTTCATTGAGCTCTGCTCGAGCTCATAATCTTCATCAATCTCATTCTGCTATTTGCACCGCAACGAAGAAGAGCTTTCCAACCAACTCTGCCATCTCATCACTCTGCGCCCATCAGGCAATAACCCGACCTTGGTAGGAGGAAGAAGTAAACCAGAATAGCGATGCCCTATATATAGAAGTTGGTGGTGTGGATCAAGAGATAGAGTCCAAGAGACCAGCAGGATTGGCACAGACGGGAGCTGCTTCTGAGCGAATTCAACATTTGAAAGAGCAGCAGACAGGGTAGAAGACTTGGCAGCGCATGGATTGCGGAGATAGAAGGCACAACAGAAGACAGGTAATTTATGATAGACTCTGTTCAACAAATAAAAAGAGAAGCAGGTATGGAAAGAGGTCTTGAGACTAATTATTGGTTAACGCATGGATAGCGGAGGTAGAAAGCACAACTGAAAACAGGCAAGTAATGGGATAGACGTTGGGAAGTAGTCATCAGAACTCTTATCCATATGATGGTATTCTGGAAGCAGTACTAGCTAGTGATAACCCCTAAAATGAAGAAAGAGCAAAGGGTTGTGAGACAGAAAAGTAAAAGAGGGACACTGCTGGTGGTTTCCGTCTTTTTGACACCCTTATTTGTGTTATATAATGGGCCCCAACCCCGCCTCTAACGACGAGATAGCTCCCTCCTCATATTTATCACTCGGCTTGTTCTCGTCCTTAGATCTTTTGCCCATGAACCATTGCTCTTTGTCAGCCTCTCTGGACGAGGAGAGGTAGGAGAATGTGTAAAAGACGAAGCAGCAGGAGGAAAAGAAGGAAGCGGTGGTTGGGTATGGCAAGAAGAAGGAGAGGACGGAGATGGGAGAAAAGAATGTCCTTCTTTAACACTGTCGACCAGCGGTGCAGGGTTTCGAACAATAGATCTACACGTCGGAGAATGCTGTGGGGTTGGTGGGCGAAGAGGAAGCGGACGATGACAGCGTTGAGTTGACAAACCTGTTGGGTATATAATAGTATTACAGAGGTATGGCTTGATATTTGG
>FLMG01002864.1:104237-140381 GCA_900088475.1 Hyphochytrium catenoides | reverse complement strand
AGCAAGCTTGATCGACTGAACTATGGGTGGGTGACGCCTAGAGACAAACTCACATTCTTCGCACTTGAGAGTCCTCATGCAAGTGGTAGCTCTACTCAAACGGCCATCCAGAAGAATCAAGGCCTCTACAAACTTGGCTAAGAGCAAATCACGGAAGGACCAACTCCTTCTTCATTGGCTTTGTTGTAGGACATGTTGGGCCGATGGTTCTATATCTCATTCTTCATGCTGGTAGTGAAGGCCGGATGGATGGGCCAAAGCCCGGTATGATCACTTAGTATTCGTGTTGTAGCAAGCTTGATTGACCGAACTGTGGGTGGTTGACACATCGTGACAGACTCACATTTCTCGCACTTGAGAGTCCTCATGCAAGTGGTAGCTCTACTCAAACGGCCATTCAGAAGAATCAAGGCCTCTACAAACTTGGCTAAGAGCAAAATACGGAAGGACCAGCTCCTTCTCCATTGGCTTTGTTGTAGGACATGTTGGGCCGATGGTTCTATATCTCTTACTTCATGACGGTAGTGAAAGCCGGATGGATGGGCCGATGCCTGGCTGATCACTTAGTACTGGTGTTGTAGCAAGTTGATCGACTGAACTGTGGGTGGGGGAGGACTCGTGACAAACCCACATTTCTCGCACTTGTGAGTCCTCATGCAAGTGGTAGTTCTACTCAAACGGCCATTCAGAAGAATCAAGGCTTCTATACAAACCTGGCTAAGAGCAAATCACGGAAGGACCAACTCCTTCTCCATCGGCTTTGTTGTAGGACATGTTGGGCCGATGGTTCTATATCTCATTCTTCATGCTGGTAGTGAAAGCCGGATGGATGGGTCCAAGCCCGGCTGATCACTAGTACGGCTGTTGTGGCAAGCTTGATTGACCGAGCTATGGGTGGGTGAGGTCTTATGACAAACCCACATTTCTCGCACTTGGGAGTCCCCATGCAAGTGGTAGCTCTACTCAAACGGCCATTCAGAAGAATCAAGGCTTCTACAAATTAGGCTAAGAGCAATTCAGGGGAAGGACCAACTCCTTCCGACGTCCAACATAATAAAGAAATAACAAAAGGCCAATTAACATAAATCTAAAAGAGTAATAAAGGCCACATTAACAGAAAAAGAGCTCACAAATACTCCGAAAAAACTTTTTGTTTTTATACGTTTTTAGTGGTTATAGATGAAATGACAGTCGAATGAATTTCTCAACAGCACACGTACGCTGTTGTTTTCCACACAACCAGGGGGTGGTGTCTGAACCCCAGATGCGGAAAGCTGCCCCCCATGGGACTCCGATATCGACGGATCGTACTGAAAAGTTAGTTCGATATGGTAGATAATCTCAACGAGTATTGGCACTTATGAGCCTTGAGTGAAGCTCTAGAATTGTTGACGCTTCGCATGTGTGCGCTGTGGTTTAAATCTTACTGTTTTTGTATGGAGACCAATTTAGTGATTATCGGTACCTACAAACGAGTATTCATTAGTAACTAGCTACTCGTTATTGTGATAATCATACACTCTCGGATCTTTCTCCCTAGATATATTCGAAATAAGGTATTACCTATTCTTCAAATGTGCTGATATATTCAAGATCCTGTCGGTCAGGACGCGATGGCTGGTTGGATTTTCATTGAACTGCTTTCGGCACTTGTCAGCGTCATCACACCGATGGATCTCCGCAGTTCCCAATAATCTCCGAGCGACAGAGCTTCACATTTCTTGCATGGTCAAACATCCCAAGGAGTTCCTCCTGAACAGATATTAGACGAAGATGTTCGCCAAAGCTTCAACCGCTGGTGCTATGGCCCTCAGGTGATAAAAGATTCTTTGATACTATTGTGTAGCACCCCCTCTATCTTCGTTGCGCTAACTCACGTCCATACAGGGGGATGCGCAGCTTCTCCTCCAGCTCTGCCTTGAATCACAAGGTTGCTGTTCTTGGTGCTGCTGGAGGCATTGGACAGCCTATGTCTCTTTTGATGAAACTCGACCCAAAGGTCACCGAGCTCAGTCTCTACGATATCCAGGGCACTCCAGGTGTGGCTGCTGACCTGGGCCACTGCAACCCCGGCAAGGTTCAGGGTTTCAAGGGTGAGAACTTATGGTGTATGTCATACTGCTGTAGTTATTTGGAGAATTGACTGCTCCTTTAGGTGCTGACCAGCTGGGAGACGCTCTGAAGGGTACAGATGTCGTTGTAATCCCTGCTGGAGTGCCACGTAAGCCTGGCATGACGCGTGACGACCTTTTCAACACCAACGCTACCATCGTGCGCGATCTTGCTGCAGCTATCGCTCAGCACTCTCCTGAGGCACACGTTCTCATCATTTCTAACCCTGTGAACTCTACTGTCCCCATTGTGGCTGAGACCCTCAAGAAGCACGGCGTATACAACCCAAAGAAGCTCTTCGGTGTCACCACTCTTGACGTCGTAAGAGCCAACACCTTTGTAGCTGACAACCAGAAGATGGACATCTCCAAGGTGAACGTAACCGTCATTGGCGGCCACGCAGGAACCACCATCCTGCCTCTTCTTTCTCAGGTGAAGGGCGCCAAGTGGGATGATGCCACTATCAAGGCACTCTCCCACCGCATTCAGTTCGGAGGTGACGAAGTGGTGAAGGCTAAGGATGGCGCTGGATCAGCTACGCTCTCAATGGCTTATGCTGGCTGGCATTTCACTTCTCAACTCCTTAAGGCGCTCAATGGCGAGAAGGGCATTGTAGAGTGCACCTTCACCGAGAATAACATCACCGATGCCCGTTTCTTCTCTACCCCAACCCTCCTCGGCCCAGGTGGCGTCGTTGAGCACAGAGATTTCGGCAAACTCTCAGCATTCGAGCAGGAGAACTTCGATAGCATGATTCCTGACCTCAAGAAGCAAATTCAGAAGGGTGTTGACTTTGCCAAGAAGTAAACAAACGAAGAAAGGGAGACAGGCGGCAAGCTAGGCGAGACCTTCCTCATCATTAGCCCCCTTTTATTACGATGAACCTTTGACAGGAAGCCCAGGTGGTGAGCAGATGCCGCTAACACATAATTTAGATATGTTTGCATTGATGATGCATATCAAAGCGAGCTCATAAATATAGGGTGTGCGTGCGAGTAGAGAGACTCTAAGCGAGGGAGAAGTGTCCACAAAGTTCTTTTCCTCTACGTCTACCTTACTTCTTGTGTCCTCTATCTAGGGTAGAGAGAAAAAGTGCATGTGGCTAGGTTTAGTACGTCATGACTCTATGACCTCTCCGTAGTCAAGCACTAGAGGCTCGTAGTGCAACTGTGGCAGCTCCACTGGCTCATCGTAAAGCTCAGCCCTACTGGCAGCCAGAGAGGCATTTCGCTGAATTTGATTCCACCTTCAGGAACAGTCAAAAGGACAATGGTGTCAGAGGCATCGAAGGCGCTTTACTGGTACTAAGAAGAAATCATAAGATTCCACACCATGGACTGGAAACTCGATAAAGCTTAAATGAGAAGGTGGGCCACAGAAGGCTTGAACAAGCAGTCGCTTAAAAGTAGGAAGGGATGCACCGTTAACTGAGCAGGAAAAATGCCGGGTAGATAACAACGGAGACTGGTACAGCCAGAAGGAAGGCAAATTTTGCAACTTACGTGAAGAGAGCTGGTGCACAGTAAATGTACTTGGACGTTGGGATCACCCAGTGCTTCTTTAGTAAATTGGACTCTTGGCATGAGGGAAGTTCATCGCGACAACCCTTTAGCAGGGAAAACAGAGACACGTTAAAAAAAGGGATAAAGGAGGAGTGGACAAAGACAGACAGGAAGAGGGCAAGAGAAGAAAGAGCGAAACAGAGAAAGAGGGTGAGGAAAATGAGGTGACCTCCAGCCAATGAAAGGAGAAAGCGTTTTGGGGATCTCCTGCCTCTCCACCCGGGTACTTCCTAGCGTCCGCAGGTGGGACTGGTGATGATCACTCACTCTCTATCCTCTAAGCATCACTCTACCAAGGCTGTGCTCTTCATGACGTATATCTTCTCTCGCCCATTTTTGACGCTTCTTCACCATCTTCTCCTTCCCACAGAGAGCCATAAGCTCAGGTGGCCTTACCTTTGCGTAGTGGTCCTTGATAAGCACCACCAGCTGTATGGCGGCATTGAATTTGGCCACTAGCGCGGCGTCTGGTTGAGTTGCAGGCTTTTTTCTCTCACAAGATGAAGTTCTCATGCGGAAGTGGTCAACGCGTTGCTGGGAACTCTTATGAGCATCGCCTGCTCGAGGATGACAGGGTGAAAAGCAGAGAATCAAGAGCGGCAAGGTTACATACGAGGTATTCGGCCCGAGGTAAAGCACCGAGATCACTCCGCCTATTCCGCCCGCACTCAAAACAAAACTTGTAGCTCTCACTCTACACTTGTAGCTCTCACTCTACATCGCCAGAGGTGCGCTAAAATAACCGTAAAACATGCCCCTAGCTATCTTACTATACCTCCTAAATGGAAGACGATGGTGTCCGCTCCTCCTGCGTTGGCTGCCCAGCCGCGGCTTTTAAGCACTCGGTACGCAAGGACATGCTGGTAGAAGAAACGAATCTGCACACCCCAGGAGAGAAAGTAATCGGGGAAGAGAGCTAGGAGACGGAGTCGTATAGCATCGCCATGGGTCTCGTTGAACGCATCCCAGTGTTGGTAGAGGAGCTCCAACGTCTTGAGAATAACCTTATACAAAGTACAATAAGATATTGGAGCCAAAGAAGAGAAGAGTAAGCCGTCGCTCAAGATGGACGTTGCGGTATGTATGTAGAGGGCCTTAGTTACACTCAGAGTGCCCCAATAAAGTGGTGAGCAATGGCAGATTGGAGGAGAGCGGTAACGGTGATGTCTGAGGCTGGCGCCCACCTGCTCACAGCTTGATGAAAGAAGGACATCCAGTGCTCTGAGGAAATGCTTGAAGTCGAAGGTGGTTGGAAGAAGTTTGAAGTCCATATGCCCTTCCCCCCCTTTCATCTTCATCTCCCCGAAGACGACGTCCCAGGGAGACTGGTCCGCTGTGACCTGCTCACTAGTGCCGTGGGCAAATAATTGAAGCCGCGGGCCCCATCGTGCGATGGCCGCCATCCAACCACCGACAAGATCTAAGGTAAAGAAAAGAGTCATTAGATGCCGGACCATATGTGGAAAAGCAACGTATGATGAAGCAGTCCCGGAGGGTAATGGGGCGGGACAGGATATGGCAACTGCCTGGAGATGGGGAGTACATATTCTGTAAAGGGTAACAAGATGCCACCAGAGCTTCAATAATGTGCACGGAGCAGAAACAGAGTTGAAGAAAGAAAAAGATTAGGGAGAGAGATAGAGCCAAGAAGTAAGACCAAAGGTAAGAAACAGCAAATAGATGTTGTTACCTATTGCGCTGGCAACCGCTGCGACGTCATGAACGCTAATATTGGACAGCAGCATCTGCACCCAGAAGCAGTCGTTAGCCTTCATTCAAGGCACTATCAGACTTAACAATACGCCAGGATTGTACCTTGGTCATCGGGCCTATCAACTTTTTGTTCGCCAGAAGGTGGAAAGAGAAGTACTTAAGTCCTGTGCTGTACTTGCCCCGCCGAGTGCTTCGCAGCTCTGCAAGGAAAGCTCGCAATAGGTGGGTGTATCCCGGAACGTGAGCCCATACGATGTTGTGTGTCTCCATCTCCGCCACAACTGTCTGCAAGCAGTATCGTACCCACTCTGCCAAAGGGTCATGCACGACGTTAAAATGAGCTGTTTAGAACATAGAGTCATTCAAAAAGGCTTCAAGTGCCTCTGATTCCTAAAGGCGAAAGCACCATAATCTCTCGACGATTCAGGATAAGCAGTGCCTGGCCTTCACCATGCGAGACAAGGCGACCACAACACACAGAGCCTGGTCTTCAACAGGCGGGACCAGTCGATGCCTACCTGTAGCTACGATCCAAGTAAGGTGCTGACTCTCGAGTTGTTCCTGGCAACACATTCCATCTTTGACCAGGATGTCTTGCTCCTAAATAAAAAGCAGTGTACAAGAGCCATCAGTAAATTTTGAGCTCGCCATTGCAAACACTATGAGTGAAGAAATATGAAGGTAGGTGGAGATGTGTAACTTATCCTATTACTCACTTTGATGGCTTGCATTCCATACTTGGCCTGCAGCGCTATTCTCACTGGCAGCCAGTCTAAAGAGGCTACCGTCGGGCTTCGCTTCGCCTGCGGGGGCGGGCAGTCGAGCAGCTGAAGTTCCTGAAAGGCGCCCTGTTTGAGATGGAAATTAGCCTGGTGTGCTTTCCTCGGCCCTCCTTCGTGAGATCTGTAGGGGTTTATGTCCTGGTACTTTTCCTTTCTGCCTCGACCTAGCGTGCTTGTCGTGCAACATGACGATGTCAATCATGCTTACTACCATCCCTGCTATTTCAACCCTATCCCCACGTCTAATTCGTACCAGCACGGTGAAAGCACGCTGCCGGGCACTGGACAGTCTGGAGCTCGGTACTGCTGGCTCCCAGTCTCGCGGATTTTTCAGATAATCACGACCTAAGGACCCATAAAAGAAAAGAGAATAGATCATAGAGACGCTTATCAGTAGTCTGGTTTGACTAGAGAGGCTGCTAGAAGAACAGTCGGACATGGAGGACACCGCCCAGCTTATCTCCAGGGAAGAGAGCCAGGAAAGCAGATGTAACCGGCATAACAAGCAGTTCTACTGGATTCATTCCCTCTCTTACCCTGCCAGCCCGTCATTCTGCCCTCTCCGAAAGTTTGCTCAATGAAATACATTCCAAACTCGGGAATCCTGTGGCTTAGAATGACTAAGGACCGGGTCAGATAAATCCTCATTTCCCCCGCGGTGCCTGGGATGGATAAGGCCTTCAATACGTGCCGCAGCGTGCGGAGCATCGTCCGTCGTAACCTAACGTACCGCAGGTGAAAGGGAGAAGCAGCGAGCAACCAACGAAATGGATGTTAGAGCAGCGAGTCCACTACCAGGAGATGGGCGCTTTAAGATGTAAAGTAGCCAATAGGGGGACGGCAACATGCAGAAGGTGCGGTCAGCTTTTGACAGCAATTAGTTCAGCGGACAGGCCTATTGAGTATGAGTTCTGAGAGTTAAGTCATAGGCTAAAAAACGGCTTTGGACACCAGAAGCAACATAGAAATGTGACACCGCATCAAGCGATGGAAACGGTATGCGTCTGCGTAAAGATCAGCTACTTGAATTGCAGCAACCAGACTATAACCGGAAGAAGCAAAGCTTCAAGGGCTTCTGTTACCTCAGGGCGAAATCAAGCGAAGTGTCGGAAGGATCGTCCGCGGCTTCATGTGGGTCAAAGCCAAGCAGGCTCAGGTTACTCAGCTCCCTGAAAAGAGATAAGAGATGGTTTCAACTCCCATCATTTTTAACACCGTACCCAACCAAAGTCTCTTCCTCCTTTCGAGTCCGGCATCGCTTCTTTCCCCTCTTCATCTATTCTTACCCTCTCTGCATGATAAGGGTGATAAGGTCTGCTGCTTGGGCCTTAAGGGGATGGCTCATTTCGTCGATTGTATCGAGCACATACTCCCAAAGTTGCAAAAGAATTGCCTTTGCCGCTTCCAGAGTCTCATCATCAGTGTAACTCCAGATCAGCGTCGGCGGAGCCTATATGTTGACAGTGGGAAGCAGGAGTCAGTGAAATAGGAGTGGGTGGATGGTTATGGGGCCAGACAAATGGTCGATGTCGAGAGAAACAGACGGAGGGGACAACTGGTGGTTAGCATTGCATGGCACCTAAGAAATAGAATGAAGGGTGGTCATCAGGAATAACAGAGGAGGAGCCAACCTGCGTAGTCTGGAGAGACACAGAGATCTTCGAAAGAGGAAGGGCCACGTTTGCTTTCATCAGCATTGCAAGTTGTAGCTCTTCCACCGCATGCATCAGGGCTTCCAATCCTTTAGGCATCTTCAAAGCGTTAAGGACAAGGTGAAACTGTTACGACATTACCTTGAAATCCTACAACTTCTAGACTCATTTCCCATCATTCTTTGCCTTTGCCTGTCTCTTTTGGTCTTCTTGCTCTTTCCTGACCCCTCACCTTTTTGATATTGCCAAAGACCTTTCTATACGATTTCTCCACTACGGGCGCAGAGCTGCGGACTCCTGCAAGGTGGAAGAAGAAGTCAGCGCTAAGATCAGAGTCGCGAAACCGCGAAGCTCTGGTTTGCCCTTTCACTTTTTGCGATTCCGTAGCCGTTCCTTTCTCCTTCTTTTAACTTAGATCTCAATTCTCTTAATTATGCTCCGCACCTCTCTCAGTGGCCACTCCATTGGTGGGCTGCTTAAAGGCCACACTGTCCGCTATTACAAAGGTTGACGACAGAGAGCCGACCAACATCCCTCTGTTCCATAAGTTAACGTTGACGCGGGAGACAGAGGAGCCTTCCAGGTCCTCACTTTGGTCCAGGAGTCTGTCGATAGTGATATAGCACTCTCCAAACAGCTCCAAACCCTCCTCCTGATCGGTCTCATCTTTTTAAGACAATAGCGTGGTGGTCGACAGCAGGAGGCCAAGGGAGAATTGTGAGATTAGTGCCATTGCATAGATAAACGAGGTAAACGGCAGTAAGTAAAACACAGTCAATGTGTCACTGATGTTCAAGACTAGAAATGAACCCACAGAGTCGGACCTTGTCCCTTCTAATAGCATAATACAAAGCAACTCTAAGGAGCCTTCTAATGGCATAGGCATAGCAATACTAAGGAGACAAGCGTTGCTTGAATGCAGTACAAAAAACGCTTCTGTTAACGCATCGTGAACAATTTCCTTTACTGACCAGCTCCAGCGTTCGTCTGCTGGCTGGTAAAGCTCTTGATATAGAGCTCCGTTTGTCGACCGCTCCAGCTGGTCCTCACAGTAGGGTCGTCCTTCATATTCACATCGGGTGCCGTAAAGGTTGTAAAGATTAGCAGAGGGATGAGACTTTTAGTAAGAGTTGGAGACTAGGACAAAAGCAGCCAAGGCTAAACCTGGAATTCACGATAAATAGAGACACCTTTCATGACTATAGCTTACCTGCTCACTGATGGAGATGACCTGAATCTGCAGGGTGCAGTTAAGGAAGTTTTCTAAGGTTCCGAAAGTCTTCACCGTGGGTAAGGTCTCGGTCTCCCAGAAGAGCCCTTCAGGGCCTGGCGAGGGTCCATGACCCACCACTCGGTGCTCTTGAGTGCTCTTAAGAACCTCCTTTTTCTGACTCTCGCTGATAATAGCATACCTAGAAGAGACACCAAAATTTAAGTAAAAGACAGAGCAAAAGGCGTCCTTCCACTAGCACGGAACAGCAATGCCCTGATTTGAGAAACTAGGAGCAAAGCGAGAAGAACAATGCCATGAATGGGGAAAAGGAGAAAAGCGAAAGAAAGTACAAAGATTGCATCTTACCGCAGGAAAAAAACTCTTTCAGAAACGTCCACACTGACTAGCTCTGGTCCTTCCTCAGCTAGTCTGGAGGCGATAGCGGACTGCATTGATTGTGTTTCTGAATCTCCTCCTCTATCTAGTTTTCCATCCTTCTCTCCACCTTGCTCAATCTCCCCATTCTCCTTTCTTTCACCATTCGAGGCAAGTGAGTCCGCTGAGGACGAGGCACCAGGTGACACGAAGAGGTTTTCAATAGCAATTTCCCATCGTCTCTTTTCCTGGACATAAATATTGAAAGTAACCCTATACATCGGGGTGTTAGTTATTGAGGAAGAGAGGAGGAGGGCTAACAACAGACTTACTAGGAACGCAGAAAGACAGGGGAGAAGCGGGAACACCTAGATGGAATAGAGATATGGAAGGAATCATAGGGTGTCAAAATTTTCCATACCTGCCAGCATCACTAAGGCCGGCCCCTGTCACACTCTTGTGAATGAGCTGCCTGTCTGCAGGGAGCGACCAGTAGAGCGAAAGAATAGTAAAGTCAGCCATTGCACAAGTAAAACGCAAGTTGCCGGAGAGATTTCTGAGGCCCAGCTCCCTGATCATCTTGACTGACCATTCTTGACGGGTGAGTTAGCCGCAGATTCAAGATCGAACTCTGTTCCCCCGATGGGAAAGGCGGTCGGTATTCCTCTTTTATGAAATAGCTCAACTGTCACCTTCGTCTTCTTCATCTCAGAAAGAGGCATGCGTAGCTCGCACGCGAACTCCGTGTTAGGCCACTAGCAAGAAAGTATCAGTAAAGGACAACCCCATAGACTTCAGGCTCAAAAGGGTAACGTCGTTTAAGGCCAGCGACCACAACGCTAGCACTAGCGACAGATGGCGATCTTTTCTTTGGAGGGGAAATCATTATTCCCTTTGAATTAGGGTTCGACATGAAAGAGGGAAAAGACACGGCGGAGGATAGACGTACACCACCACCAGGACCACTGTCCGAAAGGATGCTAACTCACATCGGGGTCCTTTGTGTGAGGACAGACGGCTGTTTCAAAGATCTTCGGTCCAATGCTGACCCGCGCAAAGGCTGAGATTCGCCGCGCAACCAGAGGAGCAGGTAGGTTTCTCGCCTTGATGTTGTTGATTTTAACCTTGACAAGGAGAGAAGGGATTGGATATTAGATATATTGAAGAACACTTTGAGGAAGATGAGGTCTGTAAGACATACGAGGATTCGCCGGGCAGCATTGAGGTCCTTCGACATTGGGGCAGGTAAGGACCGCGGAGAGGAGATGGTAGGCTGCAATTGACACCGATGGATCGATTCCACCCATTGTCGACAAAGCTCAGGAGTCTCTGCCTTCAAGATCATCGTATGGCCGTTGAACAATTGGATCTACATGCAACCATGTTAGCGGCAGCAATCCCCGGTGCTCGTTCTTATAACCTTTTCGTCTCAACCCTTCGCCTTTCTAGCCTCGCCTCTCCCTCTTCTTAACCCTAGGAACCCTCATCACCTCGAAGCACTGCCCCTTCGGTGCTGCTTGTGGTGCCATCTTGACCGTAATCTGCTGGAGCGGAAACTTTTGCCGGAAGCCGCCTCCATCCATGCGGCCGTAGGAGAGGACATTGTCATGCAGAACAAACCAGCGCTCCTCCCACTTATTCGAAAGAAGCCAGTGGCGTTTATACAAAGGACCTGGAATAGCCCAGACAAGAGGAGTGAGAGGTTGAAAGTCACAAGGAGGGTGAGAATAGGAGAAGCAGAGCACCACAGCCTGGAAGAGAAGTCGAAAGAAGAAACGCGGACAGGAAGAGGAAGGAAAAGAATGGTTGAGGACTCATTGCGGGTCAAGACCTTGAATCTCTATGCTGACTTCATCCATAGGAAGAAGAGATCCTGAAGAGGATATCGACGCCAGGACATTGTGGAAACGCTGCATTCTACCGTTCCGCTCAGGCAGAACACCCGCCGCCTCTGCGTCCTCCGACCGAGTCCTTCAGCAATCAGCGGCTAGGCACTGTGGCAGTCTAGGCCATTCTCCTTGAGAAGCCTGTTGACCGGATGAGTCTAGCTCCAGAGAGAGTCAGCGAATACACATGCGAAGCCGACGCAGGAAGCAGGAGAGCCCGTCCGGTAGGGGCAAATAGTGGTTGTGCCCTGATGAGGAGCTCCTAGTTCTCCATCTGTCTCCCTGTTCAGGACAGTATGGAGTCTCTCTCTGTCTGTCTTACAGCTCTCAAACGTAAGACGACGGCGCTAATGATGGGCTTCCCACAGAGAGAACTACCTTACCAATAACAATAAAGCTACTTGTAGCTCTTGTCCTCCCTCCTGTTCTTGCCTTATGCACTCTCCTTGGGTTACGCAAAACTCTCTCTCTCTCTCTCTCTTGCCTCTCTCTCTCTCTCTCTCTCTCTCTGTCTCGCTCCCACGCTCTCTCTCCCCCTTTCTTTCTCCCTCACTCTCTTCCCAACTCTCTTTGTCTCTCTCTCTCTTTCTCTCTCTCACGGGGCTCATCACTCTCTTCGTGGTCGCTATCTCTCCGGCCCAAGCCCCTCTATGTCTCAGACCTCTGTCTTTCTGTCTCCTGTCCTCTTTCTCTTTAGGGGCAGAAGGGCCAGTTGTACTCCAGGTCCAAAGAGAGGACCAGCTCCCCCTTAGGACATCCCCTGATAATGAATATGAACAGTCTGTTTTTCCTGTAAGTATCTTTTGAGAGTCCCGATCAAGAATGTACCCCTCATCACATAATAATCCCGAAAATAAACGTTGGTGATGAGGCCATCGTACTGTCTTGTCCTCCTCCTCCTTCAGAGACACACCTCAGACATCATCAGGAAGAAGATGATGTAGATAGATTTGTATGGGAGCTGAAGATGGATGACGGATTGTTCCTTCCTTTACTGGTGTCTCCGGATGTGTTGCTGATTGCTGATCTGTCAGGATAAGATGTCAGGTTTTTCATGTTATCTATAAGTTCTTCAGAGTAGAGACTAATAGTAAGGAGAGTGAGAAAGCTGTCTTGGGTCACTTTTTCACTTCATCTTTAGATCTGTCCATGTAAAGCTTCACCAAAGCTCTCTCGCGCTACAAGCAGGCCACTGAGAGTACTGAACAAAGTGAAGGTGTTCGCAAGGTTTATCCCGCATTTTGCATTATCATGCATGATCGCGCATGCGGGCGAACCCTCGCAAAGGTAGCTGTGCTACCATGCTCTATGCAAGGAATGGGGTCAGCAATGAGACTAGCTCAGAGCTTGAAGTAAGGAATCCCTTGCAATAGATAGCCAAGCTTAAATTGCAGCAGACAGCGAGAATACACGCCATTATGGCTGTTGTCGTCTTTAATATCCCTAATTCTGGGGATCACATACTAACATACTAATATAGAGAAATAACTCTGTGCGTGACGGCAAGTGTGCGGACGATCCTTCAGGGAGTGGAAGTGTACCTTTAGAAGGAAGAATACTTGCCCAGCCAAGCTACGTCACGGAGATTGTTGCCCGCATACCTGGCATTCTCACCAAGTTCCTCCTCAATGCGAAGAAGCTGGTTGTACTTGGCGAGTCTCTCAGACCGGCAAGGTGCACCAGTCTTAATCTGTCCCGTGCTAAGACCGACAGCGAGGTCAGCAATGAAGGTGTCCTCGGTCTCGCCGGATCTGTGGGAGGCCATAATGCCCCATCCAGCCTTCTTGGACATCGTTACAGCTTCGATACTTTCCGTAACAGTACCAATCTGGTTCACCTTTAGCAGTAGGGCGTTGCAG
Organism: Hyphochytrium catenoides; assembly: GCA_900088475.1. Lineage (NCBI taxonomy): Eukaryota > Hyphochytriomycetes > Hyphochytriales > Hyphochytriaceae > Hyphochytrium > Hyphochytrium catenoides. The sequence goes on along the minus strand of FLMG01002864.1, from coordinate 127,227 downwards.
GCCTTTCTTTCAATAGCCTGCTTGACGCGAACGGGATTTGTGACAGTCAGATCGTCACCTACAATCTGGACATCCTGGCCGACAGCGGCAGTGATGTTAATCCAGGATTCCCAGTCATCCTGATCATATGGGTCCTCAATAGAAACGAGAGTTGCGCGCCCACTGCAGCTTGAGATGAACTCCTGGTAAAGCTCAAGCATCTGCTGGCTAGTGCGGTGGTTGGTGGTGTCTTTCTTAGAGGCAGGGTTCTTGAAGTCTAAGTTGTAGTATTTGGAGTCGCCTTCACCCTCAAGGAACTCAGACGCAGCAACATCCATACCAATCTGCACCTTGCTGGCGTGTCCTGCCTTCTCAATAGCCTCTTGGATTAGCTCCAGAGCCTCAGAGTTGCTCTGGATGTTAGGAGCAAATCCTCCCTCGTCGCCCACAGCCGTGGCATCAAGGCCATAACGCTTCTTAATGACTGCCTTGAGGTTGTGGTAGACTTCGCTTCCAATCTTCATTGCTTCCGTGAAGCTAGATGCTCCAGTGGGGAGGATCATAAACTCCTGCATAGCCAGCTTGTTACCAGCGTGAGAGCCTCCGTTGATGATGTTGAAAGAGGGAACTGGCATGCAAGGAGTTGGGTTGCCTGCAAGATCAGCAATGTGCTGCCAGAGAGGTACCCCTCTAGCAGCAGCACCTGCCTTGCAAACTGCCATGGAGACGCCTAGGATGGCATTAGCGCCAAGCTTAGACTTAGACCAGCCCCACTCATTCTTAGATCCGTCCAGCTCTTCAACCATGAACTTGTCAATCTCCGCCTGAGAAGTGACATCCTTTCCCACAAGTGCAGGGGCAATCACAGAGTTAACATTGTTCACTGCCTTGAGGACACCTTTACCCATGTAAGAGTCACCACCATCACGGAGCTCAAGAGCCTCATAAACTCCGGTAGATGCACCAGAAGGAACCATAGACCTGAATAGGCCATTGTCCGTGATGACATCAACTTCCACAGTGGGGTTTCCACGGGAGTCAAAGATCTGGCGTGCCTTAATGCTCTTGATGGTCGCCATGATGCGATAAGGGCAGAATTCTGAAGCTCAACAAAAAGTGTTTTGCGCTGGGCAAGGAAAGATGGGAAATGATCGGTATCTAAGATGTTTCTCGACCTCAGATAGGATCCCTACATCTGAAATACAGGTATCTTTATTACAAATACCGGCAGGTCAGATGGTGGTTATCTAGAATCGAACGACACGCCCGTTCTGACAGGCCAGGTTCAGGTCATAATGATGATGGATACAAAGCAGTCAAACACAAGTAGTTCCCTCACCATGCTCTATAAAAAGCAATGGTCAACGCTCACTCAAGGTCTTCTTGTGGACAGGCTCCAGCCCTTTGAAGACCAAGCCAACGGAGCTCTTGTCTAGAATCTTCTCCACCAGCATGCTGGTTATCTGACTCGATAGCGTTTATTTGGCATAGAACCAAGATTAATGTATCCAGTTCCGGACCTGTCTGTGTGATCATTCTGACCGATGATTGGGCGACGCGATGGTGGGGATGATCGGAAAGGATTCTCATCTCTTTGGCCTGTTGAGGAGGAATGGGAACAAGTGGGGCGGGTCAATAAGCTTCATCCTAGCAAGGGCTGCAGGTGCTGCACGATCTCCCAACTAGCCTGCCCTTTTGGCCTTTCCCTCGGTGGAGGTGCATAGGAAAGGGCCGTCGTCAATGCCTGCAAGTCTTTGTACTGTTGGGTTTGATGAGCATCAACATCGGGACTGAGGATTTAGCGGCAATAGGTTACATGTTCAAACACACGGATCGTCATAGGACAGAGACCGCGTGGCATTATCTCCGTTCCGTGCTTATGGAGGATAAGTAACGACTAGTAACCTTTCGATACATGAGAATGACTTCGTGGAAAGCGCTGTAACGTCCGCCAATTGTGACTGACCTCCAAAGGCCGCAGTGGCAAAGAAAAGAATGACGACAACAAACCCAGGACAACCGCTTCAGCAGTTATCTTCTGATGTTCGTGACTTCTGGGTAAGGATGCTTCATAGATTATGAGTGTAATATTGGCTCTCCGAAGATTGGGTCCCTCAGCCTACGACCGCTTTGCACACCCTAGGTTCAGTCTTCAGAGATCAGACGTATCAAAGCTCCCATAGATCCACTAAGATTCTATAAAGACTTTGTTAGCAGAAATGAACCGGCTATTATATGCGGGGCCATCGATCATTGGCCCGCCCTGAAACGATGGAAGGATGACTCTTACCTGATTAGTAAAACAGGAAATCCTATTGTCTCGGGTAGGCCGAAGGACGTCGGCGCCACGCTAATAAAGGTCCTACTATTACAGCGCTACCTGGACTCTTCTGACTTGCGGTGATACCTTTGTCCATATAGTTAACGTGACGCCCAATGGCCTAGCTGATTGCGTCATCCCCGTCGGCTCACGGGAACTCTTTGTCAAGCCCGAGGAGAGAAAAATGAGCCTGCAAGACTTCTTTGCTATCCTCAACAACCATGACTACCATGGTGTACCATACCTTTCCCACCAGGTCAGTCTTAGAGCTAGCCTCCAGTAGGTGAAAGCATCGGGCGTCGCTCACAAGATTCCCTTAGAATGACAGCCTACGGATTGAGTTCCAGGGCCTTATGGACGACGACATTGAGCCATCCTTGGGCTTCGCGTCTGATATCTTTGATAATGAGCCGGACGCGGTAGGCTTGCAGCAATAACCATACTCTGGTGGTGTGCTTACGTGCTGTTACACCTGAAGGTGAACCTATGGATAGGCGACGAACGGTCGGTGTCCTCTTTACATAAGGATCATTATGAGGTCGAAAATTCTTGATTTGCACTGTCCGAGCTTTAAACACTAATCATTGTCATCAGAATTTATATGCAGTCATCACTGGTGAAAAGAGGTTCACTCTCTATCCCCCGGCGGACCTTCCTTTCCTCTATGAGAGAGAATATGCAGGGGCCACTTACCGCTACAATGGCGAACAGACAGCGGCAGGCAACATGGAAACAGCAAGAACTCTCCCTCTCGCAAATGGCGAATGGAGCGTTGTGCTTGACAAAGACTCCGCTCCGGTCAGATGGATAGCTATCACTCCTTATGACCATCAGAGACCCAATACTGAGCGCGACGCCCAGTACCCATTGCATCAATTAGCTTCTCCACTTCACGTTGTGGTCCGACCAGGCGAAGTCCTCTATCTCCCAAGTCTCTGGTAGGGTGTTGGATAAACTCCTTGTCAGCTGCTGTAAGGTAGATCTCTTATATACGCGCCTGCTTAGGTATCACCAAGTAGCCCAGAAAGGAAGAACTATAGCAGTGAACTACTGGTGAGTGGCATCGTCTCTTTCTTATCAACTGCTGCAAGGCTAGAATAATGGTCATTGGATCAGGCATGACATGCAGTTTGATTGTAAATGGGTCTACTACAACCTGCTCAGAAATGTCATCAGAGGCCCCACCCCACTTCTCTACCATGCGGAGGACCAGGCTGCTGAAGAAAGCCAAACGTTGCAGCAGGGAAGCGTGTAGAGTAGACCCTAGAGTTAGTCAACCAGTGTCCAGCCTCTGGTAAGCATCGCAACTTTTTATCTGTGCATGAGTCTGGGTGACTGAGTGGCTCTCTCTATTCACTCATCCCTACTAACGCACCAATAAGTGAGAGCTGCATTGGGCAAGGTCTTAGGCATAGGCGAGCGCGGCGAGGGACATGTCGTGGTCTATTCAATTAGCCATCAGCAGCAGCAGAACTTCAGCCCGCACTCAATAGCGGTGTAGATCCCGGTGATACCCATCCTCCAGACCCCAACTTCAACCCAAATTCCCTAGGACCTTCATCTCAGCTAGGTCCGACAGCTTTGGTTGATAAAGAATTGTTGTTTAGATAAAACACCTGCACCATCTACACCGGTCATCAATCCTCAGCTGATTTTGTGGTACGCGGTGGTTGGTTATTATTATCTCTGACAGCTCAGTGAGTTCTATTATCGACGAGCTGAATGATGAGTACAAGGACCGAGGACTACTAGGGATCCCTCTTGTTGACACCAAACATCGATGACATCACCGCGTTCAACCATGCGTAACCCGAAAATGCCTTCTTCACTATTAGCCGTCGTTTCGCTTAGTAACGCAGCCTTTGGCCGATTAGTCCCAGTGTCCGTCGTTCCTATTTTAGAACTTCATTATGCTGATGATACAGCGTTTCAGAGCTCATCAAGAAAGAAAAAATTCCAATGATCTTCTTCTCTGCTTTGCAGTAGAAGCACCACTGCTGCTGTATCAGTTCATAATCAATGGAAAGGCCAGTAACAATGCATCATCGTCCTGATGATGAGAATCTCCTGAAAGTTGAAAAGATAATACTCCGTGGTCGTTGTGTACGCCACTCATTATGTGCTGCTGACCATTATTTAGGCTCTCACTTTGAAGGACGACTGTTATCTAATACGGAGTAATAACTTTGGAGTTAAAGTGCTATGCTTGTACCCTCAAATAAAGGCCTTTCGCTAATAATTCTCCTCGCTAGGCGATAAGCCTTTGCAAGATTGCGGAGCAGTGTCCGTACATACTAGTGAGAGTTGCGAGATGTATGCCTCTCTGCTATACAGGGGGCAGCTTAACATCAGCAGTCGAGTTCATTAAAGTGCAGTCTACCCAAGGCCTGGTGCTTCAGGCTCCGGATTTGGACAAACCTTTCATCGTTTATACCGACGGTAGTAAGCACGCTATCGCTGCCATATTGTTACAAGTATATGCAGTCGAGGTGATAATTCTTGTTTGGACTATCCGACGTTTAGTCACTAATCATTGTCATTCAGAACTTATATGCAGTCATCACTGGTGGTGAAAGGAGGAGGTTCACTCTATCCCTATCCAGCGGCGGAACTTCTCTTGTTAGAGGAGAATATCGAGGAGCAACCACCCACCGCTACAGTGGCGAACAGACAGCGGCAGGCAACATGGAAGCAGCAGGGACCCTACCTCTCGTCGCAAATGGCGAATGGAGCGTCGTGCTTGACAAAGACTCCGCTCCGACGTTCAGATGGATAGCTATGACCATCAGAGGCCCACTACTGAGCGACAGCCAGTACCCTTTGCATCAATTAGCCTCTCAACTTCACGTTGTGGTGGTGCAGGCGAAGTCCTCTACCTTCCAAGCCTCTGGTAGATTGAAGAAGGTGCTGGTCAGCTGCTGCAAGGCAGATCTCGTATATACGCGCCTGCTTAGGTATCACCAAGTAGCCCGGAAAGGAAGAACTATAGCAGTGAACTAAATGGCGTCGTCTCTTTATCATCATCTTTGTAAGGCTAGAATAATGGTCAAACGATCAGGCATGTATGGGGCTTGATTGTAAATGGATCTACTTAAACCCGCTCATAAACTTCATGAGGACCCACTCCTCTTCTCTACAATGCGGAGGAACGAGCTGATTAAGAAAGCCAAACGCTTCAGCGGGTGAGCGTCTAAAGTAGCACTACTAAGAGCTAGTCGTCTCGAGTGCCCAGCCTCTCGCAAGCATCGCATTATTCCTCGTGCATCGGACCTCGGTGACTGAATGGCCTTTCTATTCGCTGATCCTTGCTAACGCGCCCAAAAGTAAGAGCTGGCTTGGGGCGAGGTCTTAGACATCGGTGAGCGCGGGGAGGAGGCGACCGCATTATCTGCGAAATACAAGCCTAACCATAAGATTACCTCCTCACCAGTCCGACCAAACCGCCCTAATACCTTGAAGGCTTTCATAAATAATCTATGGCTTATCACCTCTCCAACCTCTATAGAGTTTCGAATGCCACGAGTCAATGCCTCTGGATCTTCGGATCTGTCTGCAGCGCTCAACAAGTGCCTGATGTGCCTGATGAGCTGATGATGAAGGATGAAGGCCGTCCCTCTTCCTAACATCACCCAAACCTTGCGTTTGATGCGCTCAGCACTTGAACTTCAACTAAGCTCGAGTTATATGGAATATAAATGCTTTAATCACTAATAACCTTGGTTTTAGATAGAGTTATTATGTATATCCCCACATTTCCACTGATGGCTTGATTCTTTTGCCTCTCACCCGTTCCACAATCCCCAAGCGGTGACATATCACCCTCCATCACTTCTATAGATTTAGGTGACTCATCTGGCATGAGGAGTCGCGTCACCAACCACGGTTGCACTGTGACAACCTTGGAACCTGTTGACAGAGAGGCACTCCTGAAGACCACCGTGTGGCTGGCTCTTCATCCTCCATCCTTGTCAACTGAGCAAGTGCGGTGAGTGATGCCACAGATCCTTGGCCGTCTGTTCGAGCTTCTTCCATAGCGCACTGCCATTGACTCAGAAATCTATTGCCAGTCTGCTTCTAACGGGCTTGTCGCTAACTCCACCATATATATACTAGCTCCCAACAATTTATTGGCAGTGCAGCGCTTCAGGTAACCTCTCTCGGGTTGAGATTGTGGATGCTGTGCAAGCTTTGTGCTAACAGTGCCCTGTGTTATCCTAATCTCAGGCGTGATGCTTTCAGTCTACTCCCTAGTGAAGGCTTCCACCTCCAAGACTCAAACTAGCCTGTTCCGAGGAACCTCAAGAGCGTTTAGCTTGCCATTATCAAGAGCCATGTCTTCATCTGAGCTCACTTTCGACAAGTATCCCTTTTTGAAGGTTAGAAGCTGGCCATCAGCTTCATATGCTTTCTAGTAACCTAAACGTCTCTGCAGCGATTAGGCCTGGAGAAGGATAACATCGGCGTCTACTCGGGCAAGTGGGAGGCAAATGGGCCATGGTTCACCTCAGTAAATCCTGCCACAAACGAGCCCATCGCAAGGATTCGGACGGGGACTGTGGAGGACTATAACAAATGCATTGAAGAGATGGATAAGGTGACGAACGACTACCTCTATCAGCTCTTCTGCTAGGCATCTGAAAGTATGCCTCTGCAACACAGGCTAAGGCCATGTGGGCGGAAGTTCCGGCCCCTAAGAGAGGAGAAGTGGTGCGTCGCATGGGCCTCAAGCTAAGGGACCATATTGACGATCTAGGTGCTCTGGTATCACTGGAGATGGGAAAGATCAAAGTTGAGGTGCGTAAGGATGCAGACCACTTCTGCGTAAACCCTGTTCTCCCTCCTACTTCTTGACCTCTGTTGCAGCAACTCAATCATTCCTATGGCTCTCGTTACCGAAGCTACGTGATAGCATCGGGGTGTGCTTTGTACATTCCTCGCTAACCTCCTCCCCGGCAACGTCATTAGTTGAGCCTTAGGTGGCTCTGTGCTTCCGTTGGCTCACTTCTCTTTATCACCTGTTAACCTCAGGGAGTTGGTGAAGTCCAGGAAGCTGTGGATATCTGCGAGTTCGCTGTAGGCCTGTCACGGGCTCTTAATGGCCAAGTTATTCCCTCCGAACGGCCCGGTCACTTTATGATGGAGCGGTACAATCCTCTGAAGGGCCATGTGGGCATTATTACCGCCTTCAACTTCCCTTGTGCCGTCATGTTCTGGAATGCTGCCCTGAGCTTGGTGTGTGGAAACACACAGATCTGGAAGCCCGCTGACTCCCTCTGTCTGACTTCGGTGGCACTGACCAAGCTGACATCAGAGGTCCTCGAAGAATGTGGTTATCCAGGGGTAATTGCCTCTCTCTGCTGTGGAAGGTATTGACCATACAGAGTTGCTAGGTTCTCGAGTGTTATGACACCTACTAACCCTCCACTCCCACTGCTTGCAGTGGCCCAACCGTAGGGGAGGCACTTATTCAAGATCCTCGCGTTGAGCTTGTCTCCTTCACCGGCAGTACGAAGATTGGCAGGCACGTTAGCGAAGTCACCGGTCGCCGCTTTGCAAAGAAAATCCTAGAGTTGGGCGGAAATAATGCTATGATTGTCTGTGACGATGCAGACCTGGAGTTAGCTAGCAGGGCGGCGCTATTTTCTGCTGTCGGAACAGCGGGACAGCGCTGTACCTCTCTTCGTCGCCTATTCCTGCAGGATAAAGTCTACAGTACGGTGGTCGAAAAGCTATTGAAGGCATATAACAGTGTACAGATCGGAGATCCACTGGACAGTCAGACCCTGTGCGGTCCTTTGCACAATAAGGCAGCCGTTGAGAATTACAAGCGAGGAATAGAGGAAGCAAAGAAGCAGGGTGGAAAGGTAAGAAGAAGACTTAGGGGCATTTGTTATAGAGCTAGTACTTCTGTGATGAAGGCGGACGTTACAGAAGAAGGGCTGATCCAACTGAGGGATATGCATGGACCAGACTGTAGGTGCAGAAAATCGATAGGGTTAAGACATGAAGGAGAGATCCGCGGAAAGTACATTAATGTTCATGGCCGCCTTCTATATGTTGTCACACAGATCCTGCGCGGAGGCAAGGTTCTCACAGATAGAAAGGGTAACTTCGTGGAGCCTACAATCATTGAGATTGACGCCAGAGCGGAGATTGTTCAGGTAACTAGGCCACTTCTCTTTCAACGAAGGGTCTAGAGTTATATGTCCTCGATTCGATCCTCGTTCTTTGCTTATGTGTATACTTGCAAATAGCAAGCTGATGACCAGTCGCTTACACTATGATCTGAATCTTGGATGCGCAGGAGGAGATTTTCGCACCCATTCTCTATGTGCTGCGCTTCTCGACATTGGACGAGGCAATCGAGCTAAACAATAGCGTTCCACAAGGCCTTTCATCATCGCTCTTCACTAAGAATCAGCAAGCTATCTTCAAGTGGACTGGCGCAAATGGTTCAGACTGTGGCATCGTTAACGTGAACATCGGAACCAGTGGCGCAGAGATTGGAGGCGCCTTCGGCGGGGAGAAAGAGACAGGCGGAGGAAGGGAATCTGGCAGTGATGCTTGGAAGCAGGTAGGAAACCTCCAGTTAGTGTTGAGAGAGAAGTCTGGTACTGCTTGGGCACTCCTGCCTTCTTCTTGCTTCTTGCTTTAACTCTAACTGTATGCTTCTTTATTTTAACCTTTTCCACAGTACTGTCGGAGATCGACCTGCACCATCAACCACAGCGACAGCTTGCCGCTGGCACAAGGAATCAACTTCGGCTAGGGAGGCGCCACTCTTAGCGTTACAAAGTGTGTCGGGAGAGCGGGTTCTCTTATGAGAGCAAACCTAAATAATAAATAGCGTCTTATTTTGGGAAGATAGAAAGGATCTTCACGTTCCATCTAGGCTGCCTGAAACTAGTAGTAAGCTGGAGTCTGCACTTCGCTCCGAGGTTCCTTATTCTCTATGTCTCGGTGATGGACCTTCAATCAAAACGCCGCATAGACTAGCATTGTCTGATCACGATTGTCCTGCCCACTGGTTCTTGCAGTCTTAGCTTCTTAGGATGGTCTCTTATTGACTAATGTCCTAATCTCCTTGACCACCCTGTCTTTCATCTCCCGGGTAGGTGTCTTTAAGTGGATTTTTCGTGCTCCAAACAACAAAGCACCTGGACGCCTCACTTCCAGAGTAAACTCGAGAGGGTGCTCCTCCAGGACCAGACTGACGATATCCCTGCATGAGAATAAGCGGCTTAGCATAGTCTTGTCTAGCTGGTCACTGGTTGCCCGTCATAAGTCATATGAATGAGCATCAGGTCTTAGGGTGTCAACTTTCGGTTCTCTTTGTGCTGAGGGTCATTTGAAGCATCGCCCTCTAGGTTCTAACAATTCCAGGGTGTGGCTAACCTGATGGGAATCGCCTGAGCTATCGTAAATTGTGATGTCCAACTCTTGTTTCGGCGAGCAATGTCATCATCCAACAAGTAGAGCTCCTATAAAAGACAACGGCAATCAGGGCATAAGAAAGAAAGTTGGCGTCAACAAGAAACAGCTGGCATATTGGGCGAAGACAATTTTTGACCATAGAGAAGTAAACTAATCCAATGTGCTACCTCCGCTGTAAGCAATAGTGTCCTCGGTATCAGGTCAACGCCACTTCCTTTCTGAGGTAAGAGAAGAATTAGCCTTAGCAGAGAAGGCAGGACTTGAACGAACGCAGTCTCCAAAATCAGAATTCAGCAAGCCTTTTTGAAGTCTACTGGGACAAACACTGGTGACCGCCAGAGGAGAACAAGCCGACAAGGGCCGCAAACCTCTACACCTGAGACAGAAGAAAGAGCTGACAGGATGCATATTAGACAGCGAACCTCGAAAAGCATTGCATAAGCCTTTATCTGGCTCTTGCCGCCCGTGATATTGAGTGAAAGGTCGTCAAGGGTGTTGAAGTCGTCTGTAGACAATTGACAGCCGCCAGAGAGCTCCTTTGACAGCTGGAAAAGCCGGTCCGAGATCTCATATGTAAGATCCTTCCATCGCGTGATGAGCACCAACCTAGCGGAATGGCTGGCCGCTTAGAGAAGGAAAAATTGTAGAGCCAAGACGGAACAGAAGAGGCAACGATCGACTGCAATAGATAGTTGCACCATTGCGAGACGACCACCGATTGCCGGTAACACAGTGATAGCAGGTCTACGGATATGGGACAAAGAGGGAGAGGCTAGGAGGAGCCGAAAGGAAGAAGAAAAAGTGTCATGACTGGAAAGTGAAGACCAAAAGATCTCCCGCCGTAGGCAAGACGATAAGCTTACGTCCTACTAAAGCTTGTGAATGTCAGCCGCAAGGACTGCCCATAGAATCCAACCAGGATGATTGTCAAGTCTTTCAGTGGGAGTCGATGGAGCACCCGCACTGTCCTCTCATTGTAGACGTGCTCCCCTCTCTTGCCTACTTTGCGAAAGACCAGAGCAAGGCAAAATGAGAAGAGGATTGTGGACGGCAGCTGCTGGTGGAGCCACCGTAAGGGAAATTTTAGGGGGCGTTGCCCGCCGCGAGCAGGACGGCCAAGAGAGCGACAAGCAGAAAGACTGGCTGGCGGATGATTGACCAGAGGGCAATAGAGACAACGCAAGCCATACCTTGGAAAGAATCCGTAACCACATATAAGGCCACATCTGTGAGCACCAATAGGATAGGAAGCTCGGGCAGTTGCGCTCTCTGGTAGTCTTGATAATAGAGGAGAGTAAGACGGAACACCTGCAGGAACTTTTCTATAGTGGGTCCTGCCTCGCCCCTCTCTCGCCCACTGTGATGCTGCTGCTGGCGGCTACGAAGAGCAAACATTTCCGTCCGGAAGTAGTCATATAGGCCCTCGTCCAGCTGCATTGATCATAAGAGGTAATGAAATGACCAGGAATTGGTAAGGAGGCAACGAGAACAAGGATGAGCTTGCGTGTTGAACGCAACTCTCGAGGTATGAGAGGCACAGGTGAGAGTGAGACCAATAAGATCGAGGACGATCTGAGCCGATAAGAGCTTCTAGTAGGCATCACAGAAGAGGTGACTAGAAAAGAGGTGGATAGAGAGTTCACAAGGGATAATGTTGGAAAGGGTGAGCAGCAAAGGATATCCTTCCAACAAAAAGGGTAGCCAATGGTAAAGCTTATGTCAGCCTAACATAAAGGGGGGTGGATGTCTCTAACTCACCGGCTTGTACGAGTTCATGATGGAGTACAGATCCTCTGTCTCGTCCTCTTCCTTGGTTTTCTCCTCTCCGGTAGTGCCAGGCGGCCCCAACCCTTCAGGTAGGTCGGGGATGTCACCCCCAGACAACTTGGCCGCTACATATGCAACATGCGCTTTAGGGGTGTACTTCGGTCTCTAACTCTCTCTTCCTCTACCAAGACCCCTCCCGGCGTGTCTACCTTTACATTAGCTAACCAGCTGAAGACCCATCACCAAAGCAATTAATTCTCAGCTTCCTTTCCCAAATTTTGTTACGATCGACGACGACTTTACCGATGGGTCTAAGACTTGGACTGGACACATTTGCCAATGTGGAGGCCATAGTTAGGGCAACCTGTGCCATCGAGCCTACTAATCTTCCCCCTGAAGCACCCCCCGTTGGTGTCTCCTCTGGTGTTCCTTGCACTTCGGCCTTTTTGAGAGAAGAATCGGGGAGGTTTTCCGATGCTTGGGCTTCCGATAGTGGAAGGGTTGCCATAGGGACTATGTTCTCCTCGTCCCATTTATCTAGGGTCTCCCTCGACACCTCCTCCGTGGCCTGGAGATAATCATGCCCTTCCTTTCCTTTCCCATCTCCGTAAGCCGAATCTCTTTGTCCGAACTCTGCCAGTGGAGGCAGTGAGGGTTTGTCATCCTCTTCCTGGTAAGTCTCGAAGTAGGTTCTCGAATCTTCTATGCTCATAAAGGGAATGTCATAGATATATCGCCCTTTCTTGGAGCTTTGCTTATGGAGTTTCTCTTCCATGACTGGAGTGCCATTAGATGATTCGCCCTCATTTGCAGTTGAATCGTCTCCTTCTCCTTTCGACTCACTGGGACTCTTTGCTATGGATGTGAGCGCCTCTACTTTTGCCGGAGGAGGCTGTTCCACCTGTGCTTCGTATATATCCTCAGCTCGCTTCCTGTCTCCCTCAATGTCTCGGTCAAGGTCCTGACCTACGGCCTCCACCTTATCCTCCTCGGTCCCGACACTAGACACGTGAAAGAGGCTCGTGCTACTGCACACGCAGCAGCGGTATAGTTGTATCGTCTGCCCTATTAGCGAATCGACCCCTGTGCAGGAAAAAGCATGGAGGCAGGACGAACGAAGACGTTAGACCAAGGGGCTACCAGCAAAGCGCCAGAGCAGAGTGGTGCTTCAGCTAGATATCTCCATATAATAGGGCTTAATGCCAGATCTGTAGGAATCGATTGGTGTATCAAAGTAACTAGGATCAAAAGAGTGCCTCTCACCAAAATCGTCGCACATCCATATGGTGCAAGAACAGGTCATACAGATAAAGTCTACCACTCTCTTCCCTTTGCATGGCTCCTTCACGCTCCCCGGTATCTTCTCAACAGAGGGATTAACCTGTTGATCCACTACCGATCGTAGGCCCTTCCAACACCAGAGCCCACTTCCTTCCTCGTCAAACTGTGAAGGGTATTTTGAGAGAGCGCCAGCACGGGTAAGTCGGTGAGATTAGGAAGCAGAGTGGTGATCTTTTAAAACAGATTGACCCAGAGTGACCACCGAACTGAGGAGGTAAGTCTTAGAGTCCTTCAATTGATAACGTTATGTAAAGGAGATCATATATGGGGACCCTTTAGACCAAGGGACCTACCTCTAAATGGTGCACCACCTCCTTGCCATTTTCGGCAAAGGTAAGTCGAACAAAAGTATAGGCCTCGAAGACCAGCAGAGCACATGCTCTTAGGCTTGAGAGCTCCCAGACCTCTTCTGGGAGTGAGGATTGCTCTCTGCAGGAAAGCAGTGCTCCATCCTGCCAAGAGGGTTATGGGTGTATGTCAAGCAGGCGTTATTTCCAAAAGTCCGCAGCTAGCCGTCACTGCCTAAGTTGCCCATCCCAGCATGGACCGTATACAGCTACGTATCGGACACTTTCGACGTGATGGTGGAAGGCAGACAAAGCCAGCGATTGAAGGTAAGGGTGCTTATCGTTCCTGCATGAGTCCTTACCTGGAAGTAGAATGTAGCTAAAGTGCCCGCAAGAACTGTGTTTAGCACAGCCTCTCCAGACAATTCCTGCCGTGAAGCAAGTCTGAAAACTTCTTCGGCTGATCTATCCAGCTTTCTGCCTCTGAATGACTTCACATCTGTTAAGTTTACCCGGACCGCGAATGAGAGCGACAGAGGGAAGTACCTTTGTTAGCTCTATGAACAGAGATCAATGCGTGGGTTATAGCATTGAAGGTTGAACTACAGCTAGACCTGCTTACAGCTAGGGTTACTGGCTAGGAGAAGTGCTCTCCTTGAAACGACAACAAAAGACGTAACATACCCTCTTTATCTCTGGAGCAAGATGAAGAAGAGAGGGCAGAACGAAAGATTGCATTGACCACTGGCTGATATCGATTTGGAATCTCTCCTACATCTGAGTGGACTACGGAAGCCAATTCAGGAGACCCTTCTACGCCCCCACGCGCAGCGACCTAATCAATGCAAGAATTAGGCTGGAAGCTAGGGTGAAGAAATTTTTAAGTACTAACAGAAAGGCGACCCGAAAGAGCAGATTTCGGAAGTGAGGGCGGCCAGGGATAAGTCTCGTTTTCATTTCCAGGAGCATGGCCGAGAAGCAAATGCACATTGAACTAGATAGCCGCATGCAAAACGTCAAGCAAGCGATAGAGGCTCACCATACTTCCTGGCACGAGGAGTGCAGAACCAAAACCCGAAGCAAAGGTCATCCGAGCTCTTTCTCCTCCTCTCTCTTCAACTTCTCTTGACGTCTCTATTTTTCTCTCGCCCTCACTCATTTTGAGAGCCCTTCCTTGGTCTACTTTTGGTGAAAGGTGGCGCAAGTTCGGAGATAGAGACTCCACAGACTTTGGAGAAGGCTTCAATACCAAGTCCCCTCGTCCAATTACTGCTATCTAAGGTCCGGAGAGAGATGAATTGAGGATATGATGGTATATTAGCATGGGCGAAAAAGAGGTAACGATGAAGCTCTATTGGCTATCTACCTTCTTGTTCCTCTCCTTCCGCCTCCGCAACCTCCGAACATTAGTTCTGGTGCTCGGAGTTATAACTGCTGACAGATTCCTATTACTGGTGCCAACTGTACTGTACGGGCCAAAGGCACTTTGGATCTGCCCAGGAGAGAGTGTAAATAGCTAGAAGAGATCCGCAAGGCCAGAGGACAAGAAGCAGCATTCAGTTGTAAGAAAGAAATGTAGACCTCCGTCATCCTAACGTTTGTAGGCTTCATAGTGCTGGCTTCAGTAGCGGCCAGAGACAATAACTACCATGAACATGTTAGTACCAGTTGTGCTGTCAGTTTGGCGGGAAGGTTTGGAAGGAGAGAGGCCTAGTGAAGGCAAGGAATGAAGAGCTTGGAGACCAAGTCCAGATCAGAATGCTGTGACCTCAAGAAGTAGGTTACCTCTTGGGTTGTCCAGGGAAGACCATCAAGAGTTACGCGAGTCCCAAGAATTTGCATAACCTAAGATCTTCTTTAGCTTTTATGCCGCTCAAATTGAAGTTGTCTTTATCTCTGACCACGCATTATCCACTCCTCTACGTGGGTGTTTCATGGCTTCTCTCCTACCAACATTGACCTATCGGCTTACCGTGACTCTGTAGAGTGGAGCGTGGGTTAGAGGATTGTCCGAGAGGTATATTGACTCCAAGTGTTTAGCTTTATAAAGCTCTCTTAAGACACTCGCGTCCTTCAACCGGTTAGACGACACGTCCAAGATCTACATGGCGAGAATTTAAAAGACGAAAGACTTTGAGAAAAGAAATGTGACCAAGGCGGACCAAGGAGTCGATGGTTATATGTGTGTGTGTGCATGGGGGACAGAGAGTGAGAGACACACACACACACATACGCAGAGAGAGAGACACACACACAGATAGAAAGAGATAGAAAGAGAGAGAGAGAGAGAGATCATCAACAGGGCACAAAGATCTGTTTCCATAGAATTACCTTCAATGCCTGGAGGGTTGAAAGAGCCTTGAGATCGCGAAGTTTATTACCTCTTATATTCAAGGTCGTAAGGGTTGATGCCAAGTTTTCCAAACCCTTCACATCGGTCAATGCGTTATGTCTGAGGTCTAGCCGCTGAAGAGGTGGTCCCTTGAGAGGAAAGCTAAGGGCTCTAAGGCCACATTCAGCTAGAGTAAGGTCCTGAAGGGCATGCATATAGGGCAGAAAGGATAGCGCGGTCTTCTCCGCCAAGGAAGCTCCTCTCACGTCAATTTTTCTCAGTTTCTTCCAGTAGATAGATTTCATGGGGCCATCGATTACGTCCTGGAATGAATGCAGTTCACAGTGATCCAATCTACACTCCTAGACAGTTGACACCGCCACGAGATGGAAGTCAGTGTTTAATGGCGGATGAAGGTATGATCCTAGAGAGACAGCGAAGGCGATGACGGAATGCCGGTTGGGAAACAGGATTAATAATATAGCAAGACTCGCCTGAAGGTTCTGACAGTGGCGGTGAAGGTTGACGATATCTTCACCCTTCAGCCCATTGATAGAGATATGACGGAGGCTTGGGAAGATCGACAGGTCACTCTTCGAGGAAAAGCGTATCTTAGCTGGAGGAGGGCTGACTAGCTCCAAAGATGCAACCAAAGGGAGGAGGTTCGAAAGTCTAAGAACTTCCATCTTCTCCTGAGTTTCTCCTTCGCCAAGACTGTTGGGAGAGGACAGCATTGTCGATGCTTCTGTCCCACCATGGCTAGGCCTCAAAGACCAGACTTCTACCTACTGCCGCAAATCCACCGGGCAGAGAGAGAGATATAGCACAGCAGGAAGTCAGAGATGATTGAGCAAGAACGCATAGTGGAGAATGATGGAAGAGAGTAGAGCCCACGTATAACAAGTAAGGGGACAAGGCGCTTATGCGGATGTGAAGGACCTCATAGATACAGACAAGAGACTGATAAGACACAGAAGCCGCATCACCAGGCCAGCTTTGTTCCTTTGCGGAACAAGATAAGAGTCCAGTTTGAGGCAGAGGTAATGCAGGCACGCTGAGTTAATGTGTAGTCCAACATCTGAACCGGGGGACTTCTCTGCCACAGCGAGCCGATCGCGAAGCTGCTCCGTCAATTTGCGAACTAGCTTCTTACTTGGAAGGAGAGCCTCTTGCGCGCTGTCTTCTGGACAATGCGGTAGCGGGTGGAATCAAGCCAGAAAGTAAATAGAAACAGCGTTTGCGGATGTCAGCGACGGTAGAGAGCGGCAACGAGGTGGGAGGCGTTTCAGCTTCAGGAAAGGGTTAAGCGAGCAGGATGACAGAAGGTCCGGGCCAGGGGGAGACCACCAGGTGACGACCCATCCACGGTAGAAATGAGGCGCACCTTTCTCTTCTGTTAGCCCAAGATACCTTGATACCACGCCTTGGCTGGGAGTCCTCACTCTGGCTGCATCACCTGAAAGAGTGCCTCCGGGGGCCGGCTTAAAGGGCGTAAGGGCTTTACACACTATCCTCGGGCTTGTTCGTGGCACGTACCCGCTTCGACTCCGAGGCCAAGGAACTTCCAAAGATGGCTTCCAGCTCGTCGGCCACACCTGTTTTGGGCGGACCACTAGGTTTGCCTCTACGGGACATTTGCAGGTCAGATCCCAGCAGTAACTTCCATACTTAGATCTGTAGAGAAGCGGATCCTGACAGTCTTTGGATGCCGTCGCTGACCATCGCAGGCGAGAGATATTGACTAATCCAAGCCACTTCTTCTACACTCTAACCCATCTTCATGGTCTCTACTCTCTCTGTATAATAGACATACACGGCCAGTGGTAGCCTAGATGAGAAGAAAGTGCAATGATCTTCAGGCGACGATCTTCAACCTGGAGCGATATCTGAGAGACAAACAAAGGAGAGCTTCATCCAGAGAGAAATGCGAACACTTTCCGTCTTCTGACCATATCGAAAGTTATGTTGAACAATTCAACCAGGAACTCTTCTATATGTTCAACAGATAACACTACATGTATTCCTGAAACATTCATCTGAAACCAAAAGCATCGGAAAGATTTCCATCAATAAACCTTTATGCAGACGCGGTTATCAATCGATCGACGAAGGGACAGACGCTGCACCGGCACACATCTTTTGAAGATCATCACGTCGACGAAGAGATCGCTTGGGAAATCTGGAGCATGATGCGGCGGAGAGGACAAGGTCATTAGCGGTGGTCCAGTCTTAGCCGTGCATCAGCCCTTGGGCAGCCTTCCGCGTGGACGACGAGAAATCTCTATAGTATGGAGTGAGGCTGCCAGACATGCCATCACAGTTCTTGTTGATGCCATTATGGGCTCATATAATATGCTCAAATTGTTGAGTCCCGCGGATGTAAGTGCATGGCTGAAGTTTCTGCTTGATCTAACAAAAATAGTAACATTTCCGTTGTAAAGTTTGCTTCCATGACGACTTATCACTTCTTGTTGGGTTGGATGTTGTCCCTAGCGACGTTGGGGTCTTGAAGTACTATCATCAGATAGTCCTTATCTATGTATGGCAGAGCCGTATAGAAACACTATGAGAACAATATCACTTCGAGAGCATTCAATATCTGACCTGGCGCGACCATAATCTCATACTTCTTTGAGCGCACCCTCAGGAAGGTCAGCTCGTCCTGAACAGTCATCATGAGGTCATAAAGACGTTTGATACGTAGCTAACAGAAAGTATACCTGAGGATCTAGCGTGCGAACGGTGCTGCTAGCCTTTTTCGAGAGCTGTGGATAAAAACGCTAGGTCAGAAACTGGCTGAATACCTATCGCTCCTTGAACACTTGTACTTACCGCTGCAATCGTGCATGCATGGTCCTTGGTCTGCTGGTCGTTGAGGTCGCAGAAGATGACCCTCTCCTGCTGGTCCATTACCATGACCCCCAAAACTCCTGCATGGCTCTTGATGCGCTTCACAATTTCTGTAACATCCTCTGCCTGCAAGGAATCTAAGTCAGATCGTAACCATGGGTGGAACTCTTGCGAAATCCCTAACCATTGTTCGTCAAGCAGCAAACCCTAACATGCGCTTAAGTGCTGAGCACGCCGTTCCGATCTTCGATTAACGTCTCCAAAGTGGGATGAATGTGAGCTTCGCTGGTTGAAATGGCCAAGTCAGGAGAACGTAGGACACTGAGTAGACAAAGGAGGGTTGTTGGAGCTTCATCTGCAAGCGACGCCTGCTGATGAGCGCCAGTGAGATAGAACTATTGGGGAGACTCTTGAAGCTCATGAAGCTTGTACAGCACTCATAGATAGCAGATAGTAGCACTCTAGACCAACCCCTGGACTAGTGTTAAGGGTTCACTTAAGGGTTCAGCCTTCCCCCGTGAGCTATCCACTCCTCCCCCTGTAGTTGTGTCCTTTTGGTTGGTTGTTCGCAAGAGATTCTGATGCTGGACATGCTGCGAAGAGAGAGACATCAACTGAGCTTGAAGTGAAGATTATTGGCAGCTTGGTCTCGAAGTCTCGAAGTCAAGGTAGCACACTCTTGGGCCTCTTCTGGAGTGACGGGATAGCGGTGAAGCAGAAGTCGAGAGCATAGCGCGTGCCAGGTGTCTGGTGCAAAAGTAGCCTTGTCAGCCATGGGGAGGGTTCCTGAGAAGAAGGAAGAAAAGGAGGACACGGAAGCCGTCGTCGCTAGGATAAAGTTATCGGAGACGCGGATAAAAGGGTCGACTACCGAGGCTAATGGTCAGTTTAAGAGAGCTTATCATCCCGTTCTTAGAGCTCACACTCTCCTCTGCAGGAATACTGGAGCTTCAGAAGCTGCTGCAGAAGTCAGAGGTGAGACTGTTGACACGAGGATGGAGGTCTATTAAGTTCCTGACATAGTCTCTTGCAGGTTGCGGCGATTCGGCAGGCTGCACTAAACTCTCTTAGGAGGCTATTTATTTACTGGATTGACAACGGAGATCTCAGGGCAGCACAGAGTAAGGCAATCGCTCCCGAGACCTGTTGACCGTCACTTCTTGGGAAGGCTGAGTAGCATTAACCCAGGAAAAAAAAGGAAGACACTCACTGAAGGTGTTGAAGAAGATGCGGAAGCTGGAGGAGATTCTCCTCTTGAGAAGTTCAGGAGCTGGTTGTGGAGCCAAGCGTCCAAGTACTTTGACTATTTATTGCGGTTACTCGATTCCCAAGACACACATCTGCAGGTGTGTCGCCGGCCGTCTTACTTCCTAATCCTTCTCTATTAAAGAGTTGGCTTTAATCCCTTTCATATCAACTTATGTCATTCGGCCCTGTCTGAAGGTCCTCTCACTTCGGACGTTGATGGAGTTCGTGGCTCGAGAGGGCGATCTGAAAGGTTTTGAAGATAAAAGGTTCGGAAACGAGACGTTCTCCCGTGTCGTGAAGAAGCTGGTACGTCCTCCATGCTGCCTCTTTGTTCTTCCTTCGTTTGTCAAACATGTGTCCTCCAACGCCTTCATCCTCTCCGAAAAACTATTCTTGTGTTGGCACTGGCTCTCGAACCCGCCTACGTGACTCCACTGTCCTGATGATTGGGATCGCCCCTTACAACTGTAGCTTATCACCAGCCACCTGAAGGGTGAGCTGCTAAGCGTGTTCAAGGGAGAATATGTTGCACCTTACGCTGACGTCCGGCACTACCTGGTAAGTGTTTCATTACAATTTGTTGAAGAAGCCAACTGCTGCGGCCCCTGTTGTTACCTTTTTCTACCTTTGTTGCCTTTCCGGTATGCCTGGCCGCTACCTCATTCAGGCCGCCTAACGTCACCTCTAGCTGGCCAATATTCACAGCCTCATAGAGACGAAAAGAAGAAGTATGCAGAATAAATCCTTGCAAGCAGGAGCGGAGGGGCCGTCGGAATTAGATAAATGCTCGCCTGAGGACTTCTCTACTAATGCCTTTGACCTCCTTACATGCGTAAGTGGAATGACGGTCTGTCACTCTATCTTGTCATGTAAAGCTCACGGTTTGCATGGACAGGTTAAACCGCAACAGTACTTCTTAAGCTTAGATACCCTTCTAGTAGATGTTGGAGACTCTCTTCGACCCAGGCTGGCCAGGGTGTCCGAAGAGGAAGAGAGTGAGGAGAGCAGCGGTAGGTTCAGTCCACATCTTTGCTCCCTCTCAAATAGGTGTGGATCCTCACTGTTTAGACTTTCTCTTTGCCAGATGAAGATACTGGCGGGAAGCGAAAAGCTTCAGAGCTAGACCATGGGGACAGGCACACAGCGTTCAACAGCAAAAGTGTGAAGAAAGCCTTCAGTGCCGCTTGGGTTGCGCTCCTGCGTCTTCCGCTGGCCAAAGAAGTGTATCGGAAAATCCTACTACGTCTTCCGGAGAAGGTGATTCCGTTCATGTCGCAGCCCATCCTCCTTTCGGACTTTCTTACAGACTCATACAACCTCGGTAAGCTCGTCGCTGCCAGGATCAGGGGCTATTGCGCTGAGCTTGTTCTCACTTTGCTTCTTGACTGTGTCTCTATATCTTCTATCCTGGCTGCGGTAGGCGGAGCGGATAGCCTTCTAGCTCTGAATGGGCTCTTTGTCCTTATCACCGAGCACAATCTAGACTACCCCAAGTTCTATGATAAGCTCTACTCGCTGCTCGAACCATCCGTCCTGCATGCTCAGTACAGGTATGGGCTTCCCAAACGACTATCGCCCACGTCAAGCACTCTTCCACCCATACTAATGTGTTCACTTGTGTTCCTTCAACATCTAGCCCTTGGCTTGCGCTTCCATTCATATCAATCAAAGTAACACCTGACTCTACTCATGCAGGGCGAGGTTCTTCTACCTCCTCGATCTCTTTTTGTCTTCCTCACACCTCCCAATCTATGTGGTGGCAGCTTTTGTCAAAAAGTTGTCACGCATGAGCTTGACAGCTCCACCCGCGGCTCTCCTATTCATCATGCCGTTCGCCTCCAACCAGCTCCTGAGGCACCCGGAGCTGCGGATACTTATTCACCGCACTGGCGAACGAAACACAGATTCCACTGGAAGAGATCCTTTCCGTCCAGAGCTTTTGGATATGGCAAAGTGTGGGGCACTTGATAGCTCTCTTTGGGAGCTCCATACCATGAAGAGCCATTATAACCCTGCTGTGGCCACAATGGGGGCGGTATGGACAAAAAACTTACTGCCAGATGCACCTATTGTCTCTTAAACTCCCTCTCTTCTTAGTCCTCGAGGTTTAGTCGATACCATTTTGGCTCTACTCTGGCATGCCTCTTTGTTACGTAGACCTCCAGTCCTAACACCAGACTCTGCAGGCGTTTGAGGAGAAAATAGAGAAGCAACCGAAGTACGAGCTTTCTGAGTTCGTTGACTTCACTTACAAGGTGTTGTTTGACCAACAAATTTCGGCGAAGGAGAAGAAGGGCCCCCCACTCAACTTTCGCGCTCCAACAGGCTTATTTGATGAGGAAGACGTGTTGTCATCTGCATTTGCATTTAGCATGAAGTAACCACAGCATAAAGTAATTTCGCTTTTCAATGTGCAACGCTCAGCATCCTGTGGAAAGAATCCATCCTGGTGGGCTAGATGTGAAGCTGTTGCTCTTGCATGCCGTTGCCTCCATTGGTATCGAAAGGCCTTTAACCAGGATGCTTAGAACGACAAACCTTTCCCGTACACTTCTCCTACGAGAGCTATGTGTGAATGGGTGGAGGTACGCAATGGAAAGCGTAGCAGGGCAACATTACGCAATGGAAAGCGTAGCAGGGCTCTGCATGGATAGGCCACATAATTAGATGGAATAAATATCTTTGATAGTGCCGTCGCGAAAGCTAAGCACTGCTGGTAGGGATGTGTTCGATCTGCAATGCAGATCGACAACGAGAGGCACCGGACGAGAGATAGATACCAGAGTTTGACTTCTTGGGAGACGGAGCTATAACGATATCATGTTCTTGCTGTCCAGCAGCCATGACTGAAATTGCTCTAGAAGAGGGCCAAGCTTTGGGCTGCAGAGATGAGGGTTATGAGCCCATCTATTATCGGGGAGTAGGGCTCAGGCTTACCCTTCATCGTGGGGTTGTATGGTCTCCTGACGCCTCAAATAAATAAAAAACTCCGTCCATAACTCCTCGTCAACAGTCTCGATGTCGGGTCTTTGCTACAGAAAATTGGTCAGCATCCACCAACGTCAAGCCCCTAGACAGCAAGTGAGCTACTTTACCTCTAGAAATGTGCACCAGTAGGTAGCTACTGGATACTGATCTTTCAGGATTGCAAGCCATAAGGGAACAGCCCATTCCTGCATACAAGTCCCCGATTAGATCTGGCCGTATCTTCCATCCAATTATGTGTCATGGGAGGCGAACAGATTCTGTGAGCGGAAGAAACCGCCACCAAAGCTTTTTATGCTACCGGTTCGAATATCAAGAGGACACGATGAAGGGGACAAAGTCGCACCTTAGGCACGCTATACTCTCCTTCGTTCAGCGAGAATGTGAAGCAGAAACGGTAGAACTCAGGGAATAACTCTCCCAGGAGTTCCGCTTTGAGGTTTGGCA
>FLMG01002864.1:67018-97384 GCA_900088475.1 Hyphochytrium catenoides | reverse complement strand
TTAGAGAAGTGGTACGAAACGCGGATATTGGGCACATATAGATCGCGTACACCTACCTCTGTGGTTCCAATACCATAGGACACCCCATTGATGGAACATTTACGGAACTCCATCACATTACATGTCAGAGTGCCGGTCTTGTCGCAGAAGATGTGTTCCACCATGCCCAGTTCCTCATTAAGATCGCTGCTCCTCACCTTCACCGGGTTATCGGTTTCGGCGTGGTACATTTCTATGTCGTTGTTGATCATAAGAGACTGTAGGAACTTCACCATGTCTAAGGTTACCAGCAGCGAGATCGGAATGAAGTTCGTGAAGAGAATGATGTACGTCCAGAAGTGTAGAAAGGCCTGCCATGCGGCCGTGATAGACGTGTCGCCTAGGTACTCCGTCGGAACGGTGGTTCCTAGAACGCCGCCTACCATAGCTGCAGAAAAACAGAGAACGATCTGCAAGACAAAGACATAGAAGGTTTCCTTGTTGGTGAACCGCGTCAGACGGCTCATTTTGAAAGGTGTCTCCACGGCATTCATTTGAATTTTTGTCTCTTTGCCTGTGTATACCACCACGCCGAGAATCCAGCTTGTGTTCCTGAGCTGTGTCCCTCGGAGGAGCACATTATTAGGGTTGACTGATACCTGTCGGCCACTGGAGAGCTGAGTGATGGTCCCTTCAAACCTAAAGTCAACGTTGTAAGCTAGTAGTTCTCAACCATCGATGTACGGAGCGCATCGACTCCATAATATTCTTCCAAACTAGCCTTTCGATTAGCCGTCCACCTTCTACCTATCTGTCCTCCTTCCCGACGACTTGCCTCTGTCAACACCTAATTTTTCTATTCGTCATCCCAGTGATGCTATCCTTTCATTACTCTCAAGTTTTGAAGCCTTTCCCTTTCTTGCTACTTTCTTGAGAGTAGTAGCTGACTTACCTCTGAATACTGCGGTTGGGCTTGTCGCATTCTATTATGGCCTGGAACTTGACGACACTTTGTAGATCCGAGCACATCGAAAGCATGTCTGGGTGCACCTGCTTCTGTTTCAAGTTTGTCTCTCCGTCCAGATTCGCCGTCATCACGTAGCAGAGGCCATTTTTATCACTGCTAGCCAGCAGGATAACGTCGGCAGGAATCTGCTCTCGGTTTTGAATCTAACGGACAGGAAACTCTAAGGGACTAGACAGAAGACAAGCCAACTTGCCTATATGACCTCTTCTTAACCACAGAGTCATACCCTTCCCAACTTGTACATTCCTGTCTCATACTGTTTCCTGTTCTCCCTTCTCCATCACACACCCGCTACTTTCTACTGGATATGTGAGTCATTGTCTCCGCATGAAGCTTACCTTAAGGACATCCCCCACCTTTACGTCCTTCCAAGAGATTTCCTCCAATTCCTCTGTCATTTTATGATCCACCCGCTGACAAAAGACGATGGCGACAGACGTTATTACACAGGATGTATCAGCAAGGATGAGAAATGAGCTGGCTAACCTTGAGTCTCTGTGTTGCTCGGTTGTTCTCAATTGTATCTGCCTTGTGACGGGCAAGATCCTCAAGAACATCCTTCAGCGCTGTTACGAATAGCACACAAGATAAAGGCACTAATGTAGTCGGTACTCCTTGCGTGATTGACACAGACTTGACCATCTGGAGCCCGGAGATGCACAAAAAGTAGATGTTGGCCAGCCTCTGGAACTGCTTCAGCAAGTTTTTCGGCACAAAGTTCCATACGGTGTACTGACTGGTGATGACTCGGTTCGGGGTGTATACATCCTCCTGGTAAGGTTGCCCGGGTTTTCTAAGTTCAGCACCCGGGCGCTCATGATTAATATAGATGAGGCGGGAGTCGCCTTCATCCCCATTCCGGGTCTGCGCCATGTTCACCAGGGCTGACGGCACTGCCCAGCGATTAGTTCTTCATCTGGCTAACTTGACCTTAAGAGCTCACCCGCCACCACAGTTGAAGCATCGCTCTCAACCCACCGACTAGACCTTCGGTGCTAAACAGCGCCAATCTTCACCTAGCAGAGTTCAAATCATGGGCGATCATACCCTCAACGCTCGAACCTAGATCTGTCTTCGCCTTTCTCATCGCTGCTGAGGGCGAAACAGATGTAATTCGATGGCTCTTATAGAACCTCCACGCGCCGGACGAGTGGAAGCCATCGCGCTCTTATGTGGGCTGAAGGCTGCACGAGGTCATCAGCCAAGGCACAACGAACGAAACTCAGCACCGCGTTTCTTCACTCAACCTTATTGCATTCTGGTCTAGAATTCAATGCGCCTTATTCATAACCTCGGACTGGAGATTGTTCCACTACCAAACGTATGAGACCCTAATATCCTGGGGAATACGACGAGATACTACTACTATATCGTGCTGGCTCAGTATCAGGAATGAGCATGGTCGTTACAGAAGTAAACTTTCAAAGGAACTTTTGGGTCCATCACTCTCTTGGGTTTCCTTCCCTCTGCTGCGCCAACCTGCCTGCTTACGATCACCACCACGGCGACTTGCACGGCATGAGCTACGGCATGTCCTCTTCTCGAGGTTCGACTTTTATGTATAAAGACCTACACAGGCCTGTCCCCGGGTTAAGTCAGCCAGCCCAGGGAATAAGGTGGAGGCAGGACTAATGGCGTAGATTGCCTCAGGAACGATTGCATGGGAGGCGGGGTACACTCAAAACCATCCAATGCGCCAAGGGCACCTTGTCCACCACTATATGCCCTCTTGGAGACCGGATGAGATGAAAAGGCTTTTCCTTAGGGCCTCTCTGCAATGACTGGATCAAGGATGAAGGGCGGAAACTCTGTAGAAGGTTTGAGAGCCATGAATTTCGTGTGACACTACCAATGTGAGTTGAGAATCTCCTGCAGACTTGACCGCCAGCGATGGTACCATGCGACAGAAAAATTGGCTGACTGAGAGTAAAGATCAGGAGCACACTGTTGAGATTGAAACGCTGCTTGAGAGACAGAAGCTGATCTCAGTTGAGAACAGGAGGCTAAAGAAACAGTTGGGGGTATACATGGAGCGTTTTGCGTTCTCTCGGGAGAAGCTGTTCAAGAGTCACCTAAGGCTGAGAAATGGTAATGCTTGCACCGACAACTTACTCTTTTACTCTTTGACAGCAGTCTCTGTTGCTAGATCCCAGACCATGTCACATTGCTGATCCTCTAGAAAAGGCCGCGCACAACCTTAGCAGCTTGCGCAAAAATCAGCTAGATAGAGCGAGAGCTAAGAGAAGCCAAAAGACCCGGTCACTCAGTGGTTTGTCAAGTGTCTAATCAATGGGTGCCTGGCGTTGTAGGCCAGTGGAGGCGTGTAACATTGCTGACCTTATTAGTTCAAGCGCGATAGTGGAAAATGACGGGTAGGTAGAGCTTTGTTTGGCGGATGCGGCCCACAGCACAAGCCAGATAGCCAAGCCGGTAGCGGCCAAACTCTTTATGAGAACATCCGATTTATCCGTCAGAAGATAGACTACATTGTAGCTGCAATAATGAACGTCACCTCTGTGAAAAAACTTTCCTCTAAAATACAACGACGGGAAGATTAGATGTCCCCTCCAGAGGTTCGAGAGCTTATTAGCTACATCCTCTACGCTCTTTCTGTCTCCCTAAGTTAATGATTGATGACGTGATTCTTGAGGTACGAATAATGAAGTGCAGCTATGAAGACCTACACTTTTGAGGACATACACTTTAGATTTGATAATTGAAGGAGAGGTACTTTTTGATCTCTGTATGATAATGTTACTGAATAGATACCCTTGCCTCAACTTGAAATGTCAACTTTGGACTGCCTTTGCACTAGATGTTGAATCCTTCTTCCGCCGATTCTGCTCAATGGTTTGCCTACAAGTTCAGATGACTTTAGATTCCGAGCAGAGCCAATCCACAAGGCCAAACCAAGTACCTCCGTTTTTGTGTCTTCTTTATGTCATACGCGGCAACGGTGCTAATCTTCTTCCTGACTGGGGCTCCCTTCTCCAGCTTCTTCTTCTTCTTGTGGCTACGCGCGTGGACGGCAGCAGAAGGAGGAGACGAATGCGACGGCCGCAATGAGTCAACAGGTGTTATTCGTATAAATACGTGGAGTCTACATACCTTGGCTTCTTCAGCACCATCATCCAGTCTGGGACTTCGCTGCCGGAGAGTTTCATAACGTTCGCGATGGATCTCAAATATTGCTGAATTTGAGTGGCTTAGGATTCAAATATTTGGACTCACACGATACAAACCTTACCATGTCCGCCTCTGTATAGAGAGTAATGGCTACACCCTTTCGGCCTGCACGACCTGTCCTCCCTATTCTATGAATGTAGCTCACCACACTCTAAGGAACATGGGTTGGTTTGAGGAAGAGGGAAATGATTAGAAGGAGGTGAGGAGACAGGACCCAACCACCTCTGCTCTGAAGCAAAACAATGCAAAAATATGTAAGTCCTTCATCTAGCTACCAGAGGAGGGCTTACCTGGGGCAGATCGTAGTTTATTACCATGTTCACTCCTTTGAAGTCAATTCCTCTGGCCAATAAGTCAGTACAGATGAGAACCCAAATCTCACCCATACGAAACCTTCTAATAATGCTGTCACGCTGATAGAAATAAAGAACAATGAGTCGCTCCTCTTTAAGCTGGGCCCCTAGGATAATTGTACCTGCTCCTGAGTTCTATCAGCATGAATAGCATCCACGTGAAATCCATCGTAAACAAGCTCATTATATAGCTGCTTGGCCCTCTCCTTAGACTGCAGAAAGATGAGAACCGGGGGTTTGAAACCCTAGAGGACCCAAACGTTGAGTTACAATGACAAAGTCTTCCGCGTTCACAGAGGTATCGTGACTTCTCACCTCCTGGAATAACTGCCTAATAGCTAAGAGCTTGCCCTCCTCCCGGCCGCAGAAGATGAGCCGCTGGTCAATCGTGTCTGCTCCGGCATTTTTGACTCCAACTGAGACTTTGACTGGGTCTCTTAGCACAGTCTGAGCTAGCTGCTCAACCCCTTGGAGCATCGTTGCAGAAAACATGCATCTCTGGGCCTTCTTGCACGCTGTCCCGCAGGTGCTTAGTATCTCATCTACCTGCTCCAGAAAGCCCATTTCAAGAAGCTTATCAGCCTCGTCCATGCAGAGAATCTCGCATCTAGTCCAGGCCAATATCGTTAGTACAAATTGTTAAGGTTCGCCTGTGGTAAATCTTCTTCAAAGTTCCTGACCTGCTAATGTCTATACCTTGCACTTGCAATAAGTGGAGCAGCCGCAGTGGAGTAGAAATTAGGACGTCGCAGAAGGCTACGGGATGCCTGCAGTTCAACTCTTCTTTAGCTGCTGAGTGGCATGGCTTAACATTTGAAAAAGGAGCTTCTACGGGCGTACTTTCCGTCTTTGGACGCAGTGGAAGCGGTTGCCTTGGTCAAGAGTGATATCTTGAACTTTTTACCCTTGGCAAAACGAGAGAATTCGGCATGAATCTGCTTCGCCAGCTCTCTCGTAGGAGCAAGTACGATGGCCCTCACTTCCCCCTGTTGTCGCCGTTATCATCTGAGATCTCATCACATAATGTTGTTATCAATACCTTCCGGGGAGTTCCTAGGCGGGAGAGGATGGGAAGCGCATAAGCTGCTGTCTTGCCCGAACCAGTCGGTGCAATGGCAACTGTGTCTAGGCCCTCTAACATGGCGGGAATGGCTTGCATTTGAATAGGTGTGGGTTCCTTGAAAGCTACCGTACACCAGCTTCTCAGTGGCAGGCGACCATAAAGTGCACGGAGTTTATCCTACCTGATTCCTCTATATTTTTTAGCAACAAGCCCTTAATGGAAGCGCTAAAATCCATGGAAGAGAAAGTGGGACAGGGGCTTGGAACATGGCTTCCAGATACGTGGATATTCATCCTATGCCGGAAATAGCTATCCTCTTCTTGCCTAGAACATAGTACAGCTCAGACTCTTCTTCCTTCAGCTCATTGGCCAACATATTCTCGTCGAGCTAACGGTCAGCCTACCGAATCTGCTCCTCTTCCGCTGACGTCCGCTTCTTTTTGGACTCATCTGCCACCACTCTAGAACCTTTGAAAAGGGCAACACCAGAGGCGCCGTCGTCCTTTTCCCCAGGTTCACCACTTTGCCCGCCGTCCTCGTCCTCCTCTGCTGAGAATGGGTGTTAAAGGGTGCTAAAGGGTGTTCTTATCGGACGAGTAGAAGTGCATTGGGTAACACACCTTCTAAGATGTCTTGGTCAGAACTACTACGGCCTTTCTTCTTGCGCGCCTTCTTGCTCTTCTTCGGTCTCATTAGCTCCGCCGCCAGCTTCAACCGTTCTCTTTCCACATTGTCTGCAGCTATCACCTCCTCGCTTAACTTCCGCTTCTTTCGCTGCTTGCTTCCCTCTTTTGATGACCTCACTGGAGTTCCTCCAGCCCAACCGGGTATATCGATAGAACTCGTCCTCCGCCTCGGCTGCTCCGGACGTGGCTTACTATGCGTATGGTTCAGGTTGGTGCGATCAAGGATGGATTCCGTCCGACGGCTTACCTTAAACTCGGGGCTTGACCAAAAAAATCAAGCGTTTTCGCGGGTCCCGCTCCTCGAAATGATATCCCGGCGCTTGCAGCATCTAAGGGAGCTTTCATGAAGTGAGCTAAATGAGAACTTAACGCCACTTACAACGTGTTATTACCTGAACGCTTGAAGAACTGAACATGGTCCTTATTCTTAGTGGTTGCGAAGTTTGTTCCCGCCTTGAGAGACTTGAATAGATCAATCTCCATATTGAGTACCTTTGCTTCTCAGTGCAATGTGACCAGTCTATCTTACGCTCATGGTCTCCAGAAGTGAAGCTTCAAAAATGTCTTCAACTCAATCCATCCCAAGCTTGCATCAGAACGCGGTGCCTCGGAAGATCAGAAGCTTCTCTTCGGCGCTTCGCACTTTGATAATCCTTTGGGGTTGGGTGGTGGGCGTTTTTTATGGAGAAACATACCACAAAACCGATAACCTACGGAAAGAGCTTCTAGTTATCGAGTACCTGATCTATCCGCGTTGTTCTGAAAGTGGAAATTGATTTTCAATATCATGATTCTGGATTCTCATCGCTCATCGCTGTGTTCGTAGCAGTTTTCAACATCATCATCAATCTGATCTTCATCTGGGAAAGCTCAAATAGAGCTTCAACATCATCCTGGGCCAGGGTCCACCGTCTAACTGGCAGTGGGGTCATAACCGCCTGAACGCGCTTAGATTTGAGTGCGGTGAAGGCTAATATATGGCGGACAACTCGTCATTATGCCAACGGACAGGACCAAATGACGTTAACCTAGGAGGAACGTAAAGACTTTCATCCACTTAGGGATCCCAAATCCCATAATATATGGCTTCTCAAGCCAAGGACCACCTCTCCGGGGTAGCCCAGGAAGCGGGAGGTCCCCATGAGGAAACTATGAATTATCACAAAGCCCTAGACCTCTTCCTCTTAGTGGACAATCTGTCGTTTTTTGGGCAGAATGAGAGAGTGTTATGGCACCTGTCCAACCTTTACGCTGCCTTTGCAGTGCCGTCGACATATACGCCTCTGGAGCCCGTAAAGGTACCGAAAAGGCAGTCTGAGCAATGAGACTCGTTTCTTATGATCCTCCGTAGCTGCAGGAGAACTTATCATTAGTCGGTCATCAGTCTGAAGCGGACGATGGGGCGTCATCTGCAAAGCAGAAGTCGGGTGACAGCTGTCTCGTCATTCTGCCAGCCACCAGGCTCCATTTTATGTACAAAAAGTACCGCATAGCGATATCTCTGGATGTCAGGTGCGAGAGTTCATGGCGTCCTTTAAGAGGCAGGCTGTACTTATGACTGTCCTTGTAAACAGTCAATCGATGCTCTCACTGAATGCGAGGCAGGGCTACGATTACATGGAGCTCCTCATAAGGTCGTTGAAGGTACAAGACGGCCAGACGACGAGACTGTTGCACATACTGACGTATCTTTCTTGATCAATTCTCTAGCCCATCCTGGGCAGCTTGGCACATGAGGTATATCTTGCTGGGTCACTCCATGAGGTCAATGTGTCAGTTGTAGCACAGGTAACGTAAAGTGCTCCCGGTGTTCTTGGCAAAAATCTTCTCATGGAGTGGTACAGGACTCCGGCTTGGAGAAGATGCGGGTGCTCATTCAAGGGGCGGTCCTGACTCCTCGCAATATAGATCAGATATTGGCGGACGTACGACAAAATCTGACTGCAATGGAGAACGACTTAGCACGAAACACCAGTACCTTAGAAGATGCAGAAGCAGACAAGGATGATACTTCCTTGACTACTTGTATTTTGAACGGTGTGTTTGCCCTCAATGCTCTACCCCTCGATGCCGTTCCTGTGCTGGTGCTTGTCACGGACTGTGTCTCTGAAATCCCCAACATTTCGAAGTATGACAGTATTATAGCGGAACTCTGCTGTCATGACATCACCTGTCACGTGCTCCAGGTGAGCCCTATAGGTACCGTCGGGTGTGTACCTCATTTGTTCCTCTAGTTCTCGGCTAAACTCTTTTCCTCTCTTCATGGTAAAATATATCAATCGCTTCATTGCGTCTGAACCTTTCCCTTTCCCTCTACTACTCGTTCATGTCCCGTTCAAGCAGCTTGGGACAGAGTTCAGGCCGGATATTCCTTTTGGCTATGTTCCGGACACGGACATGGTGCATCTGCTGACGGATTCTACTAAAGGCTTGCTTTTAGACTACGAAACCCTGCAGTTGTTGCGTGCAGGATCTTACAAAATACCTTGGCACGGAGGAGAAACGTACTCAGCTCTTCACCACGTCGAAGTTCCCCTGCTGCAGCGACTCCTACTATGGAGGTCCTCGGCTTCCAGTCCAAGTTCCAAGCCAGCAGATCTTCTTCGTTCGTCATTGGCCCAAACGGCGCCTGCTCGTTGTGGGAATGCCCTCGGTCGCGGCGCTGTTAGGAACAGCGTCTTTAAAGAATCGTTCTGTAGCAGTTCAAATGACAGTCCCTGGGTCGAGGTTCCCCTTCTGATGCACTTATGGCGTCAGACTTTGGAAGAGTATCGGATCAAGGTTGATATTGGTAGCCTGCTCGAAGTGAGAACACGTGAGGGGTTCTTTGTCCATCGCTTTATTGCTGCTCCGGGGGAGATAAATGGACCTAGCCTAGTGCAAAAGGACGGCCTGAGTCGTGGGGGCACGGAAAGCAAAACGTCAACGTCTGGCATTTTGCACGGTCCTGACGTAAGTCTCCACTTCCTTCTCCATTGGCAGCATAACGTGTGGATTCAGTATACGGTTCGATCACAAGGACCTATACAACCAAACAAGGGGCTTGCCCAAAAAGGGCTTCATGACGTATTCACTCAACCTCGTTCCCTACAATACGGTCGCGAATTTTACCCTCGTCAAGTACTAGTCAAGATTGAGGTGCTTGGCAGCATTGACTTTCTCAAGACACTCCAACTCAATAGGAACAAACAGGAGGGGGACAGCGGTGCCCGCCCGCCTGCGGCGAAGAACATCGCTGCACATAACATTATGGCTTGCGTTAGAGACATCCAAGAGGTAGATAGAGTTCTTGTACACCTTAATGCTGTAGCTTTATCCATGAGTACCGTGACAGAGAGGAGACGAGGGGGAAGCCTCTCACCAAGAGCTCAGTCTATCACTCCACGCAGGGAGAAGACTAGCGCCAATGTGGAGGCCATCCTGGGAGTAGTGGGCAATCTCTCTCTTGGGTACTGGCACCGCTGGTTTTACGTGGAAAGACTTGAGCTGCTCTGCAGGACCAGGGCTCTTGGTGCCTTTGCAGTCGTGCCAAAACCTGGTGGATCGTTGAAGCCTCCAGTATTTTCTCATAGCGGGCCTTCATCGACTCTTAAGGTCTTAAACGACGACGCGCCCTCTGGACTCCCTTCAATGGCAAGCACATTCCGGGGTGACATCGCCAACCGCCGACTCCTCACGCAGATCTTGGCACAGTGGGCAACCGATACCCTCCAGTCTGACCTCTTTTTGAAGCGCATCTCATCCAGAAAGCAACCCGTCGCCAATGAAGATAGCGAGCAGGAAGGGAAGGCGGAGTTTGTTAGCTTTTGTCTTATCCGAGTCGCCTGGGACACTCAGCAGTTAGCGGCGGTGCACATTGCTTTCTTTCTCACTCCACCGTCGCTTAGGGTGGGCCTTCTAGACGAGCTAAAGGGTCTAATTGCAACGCCCTTTAGTCACTCCGTTTTCTCTTCCTCAAAAAGTGTGATGGGCGAGCATCAGAACCGGTCCTTAACAGGTACAGAAGATGGAGCAATGAACTTTCGAGACAAGCGCAGCCTCTTGACAGGGGGATACCGTTCCTTACAGCCATCAAGTATATCCACTCTGAAAACGGAGGGTAACCTTATACTCTTGCCCCGTTATATAGCTCGACTTGTCATTAGCAAGACAGATCGTGCCTCTCTCTCTTATGGCAAGGGTTCAGAGAGACTTCGCGACGCTCAGGCATCGCATTCTACCGGATCCCCCACTGGGCTCCTAGGGTGCTGTGGTGGCAGCAAGATCTCATCCACTGTTCTTGAGTCGTACCTTTGGCACAATGAGTGGAAGTGGACACTACCCAGCCCGCAGGTAGCAGATTGGACCATCGAGTTGCTTGTGAGACTGCGCATTGCGGATGGCTTCCAAGTTGCCGACTTGCGAGACCAAGAAGACACAGTTGTGTATATCGGTTTTGTAAAGCTTATTGCCCTGGAAGCTAGTGCCGAGGGAGCTTCAGACAATTCACCATCCTCAACGTCACGGTTTACCTTAGTCCAGTACACCATAAAGAGGTTGACCTCCAAGTCCATCTCGACCTGCCTTTGGATGGAACCCCAGAGCGGTTCCGTTGATTTGCCCATTCCCAAGGCGTCTGAATGGCCATGGGGGGCAAAGATTGTTCGCACAAATTTCTTGGAGTATCAAGGCAATGGCCGAGAAAAAGGCCCTATCCTGGGCACTGTTCCGTTGGAGGAAATCTTTATGCCTGAAGGGACTCTTGTAGATACTCAGAACATGAGGGTTGACGCAGGTACCCAGCCTATAATTCTGCTCTCTCCCTCGGCAAACGGGCTGGGAATATCAGACGGCGCATGCTCAAATAGCGATCTGACCCTCAGAGTAAGAGAGCGAAAGCTCTTTCGCTTACTCTCCTACAGGTTCTACCGAGCAGACCAGCAAATCGCATCAAGCCTTGCTACTTTTTCAGCCCTACAAAAGGTGAATTCTCATGGTTGACCAGGGTGCCTCCTAGCGACATGGTGTACAGGAATCTGAACATTTTCCGTTTCCATACTCACCTGTACTGTGGTTATGTTACTATCCCCCTTGCTTGTCATCGCAACTGGTCGCTAAGAATTGATGTTTCATACCCTCCTGAATGCAGCGAAGTCTAATGGAAGAGACTCGCAGTAGAAGTAATACTCTAGGAGCTTCGCTCGTAAAGCAAGTAGAATCTGAAGAGGAAGGCGACGACAAAATCTACCTCAAAGACCCAGTGGACGATGGAGTGCTATCGTCGATTGCGGACTTCAATCCTTTCCGTCTAATTGTCTCCTCTACGCGGATTCAATTTACGCTCCCCATGCTATTCGACAGAAAAATAGTTCCTGAAAGGTCCCCACAAGCCCGTGCCACTCTTAGAGAGAAGGCAGACGCGGCAGAACAGAGAAATATTCAGAGAGGCAGCAAGGATTCCCTGAGACTAGACTGGCTTGAACAAGGAGACATAGTCACTAGAGGAGACGTCATAGATGCTTTGGGTGGAAGGCTTCTTATTGAGGCCACAGATACCCCAGCGCAGGGAGGACAAGGGAACGAAGAGTCCATCAGTGCCATGTCGGCCACCGAATGGGATAATCGCAGCTCTCCTCGTGGATCTAACTACCACGACCTCTCTGATGATGAGCTTGACCTGCCATCGCAGAGCTCCGAGAAAGAAGGCAGTAGTAGCAGGGGCTTGTTATCATCAGCTAACACTAACCTGTATAAGATGTTAGAGAGAGCGTTGCAGTTGCTCACTGATTGCGAAGTGGCTTGGCCTGCCGCTGGATCCAGCCTTGATCTCTCTGATGCATCATTTATGGATCCAAATACCAGAACAATTGGTAGTGATGGATCGGGTTTCAGCGGTCTCCAGCGTCGGAACAGTACAGCCAGCGTCGAGGTAAACTGCAACTATTTGTCCTCTCGGTTTGCTCCTTTTCTTTACTGTGGGCCGTTCAGGTTCTACTGAGCCTGACGAAGCAGTTGTCATTAGCCCCGATAGACAGAGCGACTTACCTTAGGCGTTTTCCCCCAGACTGCTCATCCTATATCAATGGAGAAGATCTTAGCAGGTCAGGGTTTGAGCGCAGGACGCTGCTTCGCCAAGGTGAGAGCTGTTTCACCAAGACTTATATCCTCTGGTCTAGAGAGTCTTTTTAACAAGGAGTAAGACGTCATGCAGTCCTCTGATATGCCCTATATTTCAGATGGTGAGCTCCACGACGATGGTACTTTGCTTCCTTCCAGCACTTAAAGAATGCCAGGATCTGCCCCTCGTGAATAGATTGAGAGCAGTGACCTTGAAGGGAACGCTTCTCTCCAACCCTGAGATTGAACCTCGACAGGCCTCTATGTCTATGAGAATACTTAGTCGTTCTTCTTACCCATCACTTCCGCCGACCTTCGTACACCGTCCTCAACAGAAACCTAAACGTTTCTGTCTTGATGATTTGGCCTTGTTGCAGGTGAGTCCGGCGGGGTCAACTAAGGATGGCTGAGACTACTCTGCACGGGAGTATTTATTAACAATCTCACATCCAACTTTTACTATTATAGCGCGGAAACAAGGAGCTTGGCTTGCTCGCTCGTAAGTCAAAGGACACATTGGCGACCCTAGCAGCCCAAAAAACATCCACATTAGAAGCGGCCGTCGATCTTGAGAAGGCGCGGATAGCAGCTCAAACGCCTCCTGGTGAGATCACCATTGGATCGTCATCACCTGACTCCAGAGAACTCATCAACTTAGCCTATTTTTTTTGATGCATCTTAAGAATCGCTTACCCGAGTCTCCTCCCTCCTGCTCAGGGTGTGACAAACATCTAGTTCCACGGGTAGCCGATATCACCCAGGGCTTCTTCATGATCTCCTTCTACGAGTGCTCCCGCTTACGGATTGGCCTTCCAATGGAGAGCACAAATGTTCTTCTTCGCCCACTTCTCACCCAGACTACACCAACATCCCCTCTGGCTGGTCTTCCTTCAATGCCCTTGTCTCGGGCCAGCCATTCCGGGCCTACTGAGCGAAAGGGCATAGATAAAGCGTTGAAGAGATTTAAGGACATTGTTGGCCGAGTCCATGAGCAGAGCTTTTCCAGGGCAGTATACCAGCTTTTGAGGGAGGGAGGTAATTTTAAGATTGCGGTGATTGCTTTCTAGGTTTCGCATCTAGTGACACCACCTTTTTGTAGGAGCCGTAGACCCGTCCGACCTCCACCGTGCTATCCTCTCTTGTATCGAAATCCCGATAGATATGGATATCACTTTGCTGGCAAAAATGAGGTTCGGAAGAATCAAAGACCAAGGTAGGCGCACACTTTGTCTCTAGATAAGACCATCGTCTTCTCGGAGCGAAAAAGATGCTGAAGAGGTTTATACCAGAGCATCGTTATGAGAATTTGCAAGTATTTGAACGTTAAGAAATGAGTTGCTCCAATAATGGGACGACTTTCTTCGAGATTGACTCTATGTGACAGAGCTGTGACTAACAACGAACCCTGCCTTCGTTAGGATCTGAAGCAGATACCGGCGAGTATCAGATGGACTCAAAGTTTGACGATGACTTCGCACAAATTCTGGGGCGCTTTTTTAAAAACATTCCTGGGACTGATTACTATTATTTCATCCAGGACGAGAACTCCAAGGTAGTAAGAGGCCCAGTTTCCTATTCTTCAGGCTTACGCGGGCTCCCTTGATCCATGTGTCTCAAATTGGCATTAAGCCCATACCTCTTTCCTGATCGTGTTCGTAGGGTGAGCAAATGGAGGGTGAGGTAAATGGGGAGAACAGCCAGGGTGGAGTCCAAGCAACGAAGGATACGGCATCAACTACAGCACTACCTGTTGCGGACGCTGACTCAGATAGTGACAGCAGCATGGAGCTGGGAGTTCTTGGATCCATTCTGACAACCGGTAGGATGTCGTACTTTTTATTCTCTTGTTCCCACCTCTCGTCCTAGCCTTATCGGCTGATGGTTTAAGGTGGCTAGCTAAACACACCAAGGGCGTAAGCTCGAGCTATTGATTCTTTCAGCAGTTCAATGAGGTTCTTGCTCTGTTGTAACTTATGCCTTGCTCGTGACTAAGGGCCACTCGGGGCTAGTTAGAGATATTCTGCTTTATCAAAAACTCCGTCCACCGAGCAGTTGTCTATCCAAAGCTTCGTCATTGAACTATCCCTCTTGCCGTGCCTAATGTCTTCGTGTAAGGTGATCAAGGACTACTGAAGCAGGGTGACGGTGAGCTGGGTGCGCAAGCGTCGTCGTCCTCTTCTAAGGTCGAGGAAGTAGAAGTAGTGGAAGATGCCGCGGCAATCGCTTCTCGCTTCACGTTTCCCCTCTTCCTCCGCCTGGAATGCCTGCATCGGCAATCCCGACAACCACCAGCCCGACCATGTCTTACAAATCCTCCAGCAAAGGTCTTAAGGGTAGAGTCTCCGCCTACAAAGTCAAGATCACTGGTGATCCGCCAAAGCAGCCCTTCGCAGGCCATTAGGGAGATCTTAGGTCTGTTCTAACTCTACGCTTAACTCTCTGAGTAGACTATTCCTTCAAGCTGACCCCGTAGATTTCCCTTCCCGCTATAGTCTATCCTCAAGTGAGTTATAGCTCTCTACATCCTCATTTTGTACTCATCGTCTAAGTAGGCGTGGAGGGGACTCATCTGCATTCCAACTCAGATGGGGCAAGCTACGGTTCGTCCGGACGGTCCGGTAATACGTCAAGCGGCATTATCTTGCAAAGCGTTGAAGCAGATGGAAAAACAATTCTGCGCTTAGTCTGCATTACTCTTCCCAACGAAAAGTTGCTAGAGAAATCGGCACCTATCAGCAAGCTTGCTGAAGGAGGCCTAACGAAGCACGCAGCAATAGCGGCTCAGAAGCTCAATGGCTTGGAGATTCTCCCAGATGTCCATAGGAGAGTGATGTCTACTTTGAGAAAAAGCATCAGGGCACTAAGTTCCATGGAAGTACTAAAATGCCTGCAGGATGTCAGTCCTCCTACCGCTGACTCGGTTAACCAAGCAAAAAAGCTCATTGCAAACTTGCTCCCAAGGTATGCTGCTGCCTGTAGTCCTTGCATCTTCCTCCTCTAGAACGTAGTAATCGGTGTTGTATAATGACCTATTTTGGCAAGTCCACAGCTCAGCTTCTTGACCTGTTTTCTGTTCATTTACCACTTCCCTAAACTGCCAAGAGAAGAGTGCTAACCATTGCTTTGCTGTCCTCGGTTGGTGCCCGTGCAGCCACTTAAGTCGCATGGAGGTGCCCCTCCGTTTTCTAACCTCAGAAACCCTCTCAGAGAGCAGTAGTATGCGCACGGACAACTCTAAGGAGAGGTACATTATATCCATCCATTATTCTATATGCTAGTGTCGTCGTTAGTGCTCACTCGCCCACTGTAGGGGAGAGCTCATGTCAGAGACAGCTTACCGCAGCCCCAACAGCCCAACTTCTTTTTCATTGGCCCATCAGACGGAGCGAGCTCAACAAATGTTTGAGGAGCAGCTGCTGCAGAACTCTTATCTTCTGATCCAAAAAGTTGGAGATGTTTTCCTGATAGTCCGCTCAGGCAGACGTGAGGAAGAACGAGGAGTGAAGCAGCATCTGGATTTCTGGCTTATGGTGTCGGTTGGTTTGGACAATATTGCCAGGGTGTCCTTCCACCATCCTCCTGGTTCTTTGTGGGAGAGATTGAAGGTAGAGATCCTTGGGAGAGTAAACGTTTGTCTTTTCAAGACTTGTGAAAGAGTGAACCAGCTGCTTCTCCTACAACATTTGCATGAGACACACGCTTGTAGCTCTCTGCTAATCCCACCTTCGCTTGAGGATCTTAAACTTAGTAAGCAATACGAAAGGGACTCAGTTGAGCCATCGGCAACGGCGACCACAGCTGGCAGGAAGCCACTCTCAAGGGAAAGCTCGCTTTCTGGAAAGCCAGGAAGCAGCATAAAAGTTATCTCTGAGGTTTCCCTAGGCGGCACTGTCCCTTGCACTTGGTACTGGAGTGGCCAGTTCAGCTGTGAAAAGCAATTCAGCGTTATTTTCCCGCTTCATGAGCGCGTCACCCCTCGCTACGCTATGGGACAACTCGTTGATACCGCTCTACACCCATTCCAGGTCTCCAACAGGAAACAAATCTTCGTCTACAAGGAGAAGACCGGAAACGTGTTCTACCTCAGACTCTCTACCTCGAGTCCAGATCGGGCTTCACGATTAGGAAGTGCTGGGAGACAGAGATCAACAGAGAGGGGAGAGCTTGACACAAGCAGCTGGGCCCTTGATCACAAGCAAGGTGATCAGAAGCAAGGATCGTCCGCTCTGCTCCTGGAGGTGTTTGGGGTGACAAGTGTGACCCAGGAGATCTCAGTGGAGCTACGAAAATGGCTAGAGAAAAAATTGGACGACATCACCCTTTCCGTAATGTCTACGCTGCTAGTCCGCAATCCACATTTCAAGCTTAGTGAAGGTGACCTCCAGTTCCTGCGTCCAGAAAATACACAAGCTGTTCAATATACCACTTCTGGGGTACCGAGACTATTGGATTGGTACCTTTTTCTTCTCCTTTTCAAGCAAAACCTTACCAAGCTACCTCTTTTTAATACCCTCAACTTAGCAACAGGGCAAGGGGGAACCACTACTCGTCTTGTATCTGCTTCATATAGAGATGAGAATTTCCAGACTCCGAAAGCGGTAGATAAAGAGCACCACAAGGTGAAAAAGGTGGCTTGGACAGCATTGCATCCATCATGCATGGAGTACAAGGCAGAGACATCCCTCCAAGGCGTTTTGGAAGCCTATTCTCAGTCGAAGTCAGACAGGGCGGCCGGCGACACCCCAAGCGTAGTGGAACCTATAGGTAAGTTGTCCGATTTAATTTTTACTAGAGAGTTGCTAATAGTGGCTCAAAGGTCGTGTGGAGGTCGGAGGAGATCTCCCTAACAAGAAGCGAAGAATCATTAACCTTACGGATCCCAGCATGTGGGACAGTTCGTCGGTCTCTCCTATTTTCTGGGGCCATGTCTGGGTCAAAGGGGAGTTTGGAGAAGATTTAGGCAATAATCTTTCTAGGGCTCCTCCCAGTGTTAGTGAAGATGAGTCGGTTATGTCTGGAGGCTCCGATGATGTGACAGCCGTTCTCGACGAGAAGGACTTCTGCTTTCTTTATAACAATGCCCCGGATACGCCTCCTCTTGCCGAGGGAGCGGCAATTGGCAGAGGGCTGTGCGTCATTAGTTTGAGCTTAGAGGACTGCCATGGTCAAGAAGTTGTGGAACTTCGCACTGGCTCGAGCTCACCTGGGAGCGACGAGCCCTGGTGCCGTCAAGAAGGCGGTAGCTCCAAGGCATTAAATCTACCTAAGCTAGAACTGCTACTCTCAGGACAAAATATGAGGACTATGGTAGAAGAAACAATAACAGGAAGGCAAGAGGGAAAGACGACCACTGAGGTGGCTAACATAGTGGTGAGGGTCTGGCCCCGAGGGTCAATTGACATTGTTGCTCTGCAGCAGCGTTTATCTGCCTCTCTCAACCAGGCGTTACTTGATTACGCAGCTGAGAGCTTGCTGAGAAGTTGCAAACAGTCAACCTTCGTTGCACGCCGAGGTCAACTGTTTGCTGCGTATGAAGTCGACCCACAACGCCCGGAGCAGTTGGACGGTGGCCAACAAAGGGACAATATCGCGGAGACGGAGATGAAGGTGGACATGGAGAGCGTCACCTGGGTAGAGCTCCTGGGCCGTGTCCTAGCTGAGTCGGCGTCCCTCAAGAACCCATCTACATTCCGTACCTCCTTTACTGACATTCTGCCGTCATGGGTAGCTGCTGACGTGCTATCAACTCTGCAGCCAATTTTCCGGGCTTTGAATGGAAGTCTTATGTCAGAGGTATTCTTCAGCCAGGATGGACAGACGTTCGAATGGGTATTTCTTCACGGTAGGAACGTGTCATCTGTGTCGTATCGTGAGCAAGGAAAGTTCATCATTCTGTGTTGGGACGGCTGGTCGACAACGAGGTAAGAGGGCCTGAAATCAGAAAATGTCAGTCCCAAGTCCAGAACAGACTGCATGCTTTGTACCGATAGTATCACGACGTCGCAGTCGTAGTTGTGTCTCCCCAAGCTTAGGATATAGCTGTTAGGAGCCTCTCGTAATCTCTGTTCCGCTTACACGTTTTCCTATCTCTTAGGAGACTGAGCTCCTTCACAAGCAGAGAACAAACCTCAAGACAGTCAATTGCTAGCTCGACCAGTTCTCAGCCGGCAAGCATTGAGCAGCATAAGCTAAGCCCGCCCTCCTTGTCGGATCAGGAGGCTATGCTATATCAACATCTTGGGACGGGAGACGGAGTGCCTCTCCACCTAGCAGGCCTTCCTCATCTCTGTAGACAACGCTACGCCGTGATAGAGGTCGGAGTGGGAGGCCTGCATTTGGTGACGTACAATTGGAGCTCCTCAGCTGTCGACGCCTTACTCCGCCAGATCTCAACCGTTTTGTACTGGACTCAGTGCAGGGTGACGATGTTCCTAAATATAGTCCACCAGAAGCTCCGCTTGTTTCACCACTTGCCGCATTCTTGTCCCACTGCACTGGCGCGTAAAGGAAATGACTCTATCTCTGGCACGCGGGGTGCTACCACTTCTATAGCTGCAGGCGGGATAACAACACAAGGGTCTCCTCCGGTTACCACGGTACACGGGGAGAAGTCAGATCCAGCATTCTTCTCGGCGCTTTTGGCAACGGCAGGCTTCAAGAGTGGCCGTCTAACCTTTGAGCTTTTAGAGTTCCTCGCGGGTCATCGCCATAGGAGCGCTCCCAGGTACGGCCAATCTTCTGGGCGGTCACTCCCTCAGGGAATGGGAGGACCTGACAGCTTAGCCAGCCCCTCTAGCTTTACCGTGGATCTTGGTCCCAGCAGGGCCCCTTATGTGGAAGCGAAT
Source organism: Hyphochytrium catenoides (assembly GCA_900088475.1). Lineage (NCBI taxonomy): Eukaryota > Hyphochytriomycetes > Hyphochytriales > Hyphochytriaceae > Hyphochytrium > Hyphochytrium catenoides. The sequence goes on along the minus strand of FLMG01002864.1, from coordinate 78,149 downwards.
GAGCTAGAGAGAATCACCAGGTTGTCCACGCAGTCCTCGGCGTCCAACACTTCGCTTGGTCAGATGGCGGAAGATTGGCCCCAGACCTCTGATCCTGCAGGTCGGCAGGGAGATTCAGAAAGCTCCTCAAGCTCTCCACACGGCGCAACGAGCGCAATGAAAGCGTCCGCATTTGGTCGTGTGGCACCTGCATTCCCTGGTGCCCATGGCCCCAACCAAGGAATGCTTCCAAGAGATCCATCCATGGCAATGGCTATCGCCCGAGCTAGGGCAAGAGGTGGAATCAGGAGACCAGGCATTCCATCGAATGCTTATGGACCTCGCGCCCCATCTAACCCTTCCCTCCGGCCCCCTCCAACTATGGAGGTCAAAGGACCTCCAAGTGGTACAGGGGCAACAAGCAAACCGGGAATGAAAGCAGGTTTAGCTGTAACGGCAGCTAATCGCACTGGGCATGGAAACAAACCGGAGGCAAATGTGCTTGGGACAGATAGGAAACCGCATCCTTTTTCTTCGCCGCAACCTTCTCCCTCACTTACACTGGAGGAAGATCCAAGCCCACAATCAGGCTTTAGCAGTATTCTGAGAGAACTGGAATGTGGAGGGCTAGAAACGTTCCCGCAATTGCAGCGGCAGCCAGAAGTACTGGGATGGGGAGAAAGGCTTTTCCGAAGATCCTCCTTTTTTGGTGGAGATTCCTCAAGCAATGATCCGTTGGTTGCGGCTGCAGATCAAGTTTTAAATACTCTGAAAAGAATCGAGACTACTAAGAAGGACAAGCGCCAAACGGTCGAATCTTTGTTCTCTCTATTTGGCTCTTTACCCTCCCAAAGTGCCTCAGAGTCTCGGACTTTTTGGAATAATGCAGCAGACATAACTCCTGTTCCGTCGTCGCTTCGCTTTACGTCTCCCCCAATCTCTAAAGCAAGGACGCCGGAAGAAGTGCTTAAAAAAGCCCTCGACGTAGCACGCGTCATACATGTCGCTCGAGTTCCTCTGGTTTTTCCAGGCTCCTTGGCTGAAAGGGTGGCGAATACTCCCGACGAGATGCAATCTACCTTAGAATTTCTCAACCTCTTGAACTATGAGAGGTGGAGGGTACAGACACTCCATAACCCAACGACCAAAGTGGAAGAGGTAAGCCTAACACTGCGTTCAGTATCGCTTTTCCGAAAGAGTGTGTTGCTTTACGGTGACGGACACTATGAACCATATGCTGCACACATGATCTGCACTAAAATTGGCTCGTTACCGCTTTGTAGACAACTGAGCGCCTGATGAACTTGCATGCTCGCTTCGTTTCCAAGACTCTTGTGGCTAGTCAGTCTCAACTGCCAGAAAGGACGTCGATGCGGAGCTCCGAGAGCGTCCTTCCACCGAGTCTACACCCGAAGGTTCTTTTGGATGCTAAGGGGAAATCAGACGCGGATCCACCACCCCGCATTGCCTCCCGCTTTTTCCCTCTGTTATTTGGTGGCTCCTCTACCCACCGCAATGTTTCCAGTCGGGCAAAGGCGATCGATGCAATTGTCAGCGCTTCTCTTCAGGGTGCCGGTGACGCAAAGATAGAAGATACCGGACCTAATACTCAACAGCACGGCCAATCTTCCTCATTGGGGTTGCTTGGATCTAAGGATAGTGGTGAGGGCTTGCCATCCGTGGTGGCCAAAGATGCTGAGACTTTTCATCTAGAGATGCGCAAAGCGTATGCGGAGCAGGCCTTGCAGTTTCGCGAACGATACGTCGAACAACTTATCGCCAGGCTTGCGTTTTCGAGGTTGTCAGACGAATGTAAACTTCATTTGGCCCCTTCATCCCTCTCAGCGAAAAGCACTTCTCCCACTTCTTCGGAGGGCTACCCTGAAGTCGAAGGTGAATTACCGGAGCCTCTGCTGCTGGTCAAACCGATAGAAGCTTCCAATGTCATCGTCCTCTTGAAGCTAGAATTTCATCTTTCCCTCGTCTGTATTACATTGTACGCCCTCTCCCCAGATAATCTCTGGGAGATGCCTAGGGCGAACTTGCGCAATAAAGGAGAGCGAGATCGGTTAGGCCGTATGGAGGGAAGAGAACTTGTAAGCAAGTTATCAGCCATCCGAAGCGCCCTACTTCTACCTAGTGCGGTCTACGACTTCTTTGTCCAGCGCTGCCATAACTTTATCTGCCGTTGCGTTCAAGAAGCCTTAACTGGCAAGGTTGACGGAGGAGGACCAGTGCACGACCTAGGTGGTGTGGTCGCAACCTTGGCTGCAAACCATTTGCACCCGCCAACGGGGGCCAGAAATGCCTTGCTGGGCAAGCTTCTACCTGTGCCGGAAATGACAGATATGCCCGCGATCCAGGGGTCAATGATCAAAGTATCGGCGACGGCGCTACTTGGATATATCTCCTGTCACGCAAACAGGCAAGACGTTTCTATCATTTCCTATCAGACTTTGGAATTACCTTGAGGCTCTCAGCACCCGTTGCATAGTTACGCTCGATTTTGTTGTTCAGATATCACTTATCCCTCGATAGTACTTCCTTCCCATCTATGGCCACCATGGGAGCTTACAATGCGCTATATCCTAGATATGGCGTGGAGGGTTTACTGCAGTATGACAGCCCACATACTGTTTGCTTCACGAGCATTGATGGAAGGTTCGGCAGCTTACCTAGGGATAGTGAGACCGCTCTCCGGTCTCAAGAATCTTCACCTCATTATTCGGCAGTGGTGACTGTTCCCCTATCATCAAAAGCGGACAGCGAGGAGGAGGAGGGCAAGCAAGAGCTTCCTGAAGTGCTACTCATTCTGCTGCATGTGGGTCAAGAAACGGGAAAGACGGCATGTGGAGGAAGTGAAGAGAATCACGAGGAAGAAATGGACCCCGCCATGGAAGCTGCCGAGGTGGGCCCTTCCAAGACGTTGGACTAAAGTTATTACTAGACACTCACACTCTGCTTGATGTAACTGACAGCAATTCTTCAAGCAAGCCATGAAGAAAGCGACTAGCCACTACTATCGCGACACACTTTGGGCCAGGCTTCTAGGCGTCTCTAATCAAGAGGAGCCTGGGGAGCTCAGGGGGCGGCGGAGATCTGAACCCGAGCCGGTCCTCGAGCACCACGAGAGCGAGTCAGAGAACACTCAGGAATTGTCACTTGATCAGGAGATGAGTAAACTGCAGATATCAGAGCTGGAGGCTTGTCTCAAGCTTTCCGTTAGAACACCGCTGGAGAGGTAAAGTCTAGAGGTTAATGACCATACACTAGAACGGATTCTAACATTTCTTCGCTGGTCGAACTGCTTGAAAGTGTGGATCCTTCTCTAAGATATTTCTCGGAAATACCTTTGGACTTTCGGGCGCTGGACTCTTACCTCATGCACATCTACAAGGTGCGTGCCGCTGGATCGTGGTTTTCAGAGATTTGCATGACGCTGGATCGTGGTTCTTATTGCCTCTCCTTTCCCTGTCCGCCCTTCCGCCTCCTCAAGTTCTTGATACTTGTCTTCCTCTCTCGGACCTGACGTCTTTGCCATTCTTTGCCACATAGGCCCAAGTTCGGCGCTATTCTTTCGGTAGCAGCAAGCATTTGTTGCTTCTGTGTCCGGAGAGCAAAGACTTGATGATTCATCTTTCCTTTGATGTTCTTCGACCCTCTGGCTTATCAGTCGAAATCTGTCGAAGGGAGCAGCCCGATGACGGCCGTCTCACTAGCCCACAAAGGAAGTCCATAACGGACTTCGTCCACAGCCTATGTCACTTTCTCTGGCGCCAAAGCTAGGTCATTTTGGACGCCAGTCTATCTCCGCTCCCTAAAGCGATATATATTTATTTTGGAACAGGGAAGGCCTTTCCATAGAGCAGTAACCTCTCTATGTGTAGCTCAGACTACCTCTTCACCTGAGCTACGGGACGAGGCTTCATGGGGCATCAGAGCTTTTCAATATTCTCGCCTCGCCATTCCTGTTGATTTTCCTCTCTTGGACACAAGAAGACTACCCAGGTATAAGCCCCTTATCTTCAGGCATATGAGGGTGTAAGTAGATATGGATAGGTCTAGATCGTAGCGCCAGGGCTGCTACCTGTAGGGATAGGGAGATGTGGCGTCATCCCGTATCATAAAGGAAAGGGAACATACATAGTTACTATGCACTCAAGTGGGAAGGTTATAAGTCACCTATAAGCCCTCTGGTCTAAGACTACTATCAGCCGAATAAACTGAAGAAAAAGACAGAGGTCACCGTGCAACGCTGCTATATCACCAAGTTGAAGAGTAGCTAAGGCGGCATGGATTACGGATTAGACGGGAATTGAGACCCTCGCTCGTTGGGACGCTCCGCTCATTGAGACTCATTACTGGCAACGCCATTGTCATGATATTTCTTCATATTATTCCATAGAAGTAAAGGTCAGTTGAATCCTCGGTCGACGGGACCTAAACCTGAGCTTGTAGCTGCTACGGGTCTTCATCTTCTTCTCCTTGCCAACCCGCAACTTAAGCCAGGTAGCGCCTCTCTCACCTTGGAGACAGTCAGGCATAACTTAGCACTGCATTGAAACGGTTTGATCTACCTCCTAGCTGAGGGAGCTGTCGAGCAGGACTCTCTTGGCAGGATGCGCCACTGCTGGAAAGTCAAAAGTCCAAGCTTCCAAGAGGAAATGACGAAGACGCATTGCAACCATCTCCTCGATCATGATAGAACTGATGCTGCAACTCCAGGGGGAGCCTCGTGGTGTATTCGGCATTCTGCTTGACGAAAGTGGCTGTTTTCGGTATGTACTGAATGTTTAACAAGCTAAGTCTCAGATAAATTCGAGAGCTCTATTCAGCTTTCGGCGAGGTTTTATGAGGTAGAGGAATGAAAGGTCATGGTCACGCCCGGCCTACTAGCGACTTCAGCCCAGCAGCCTTTAGGTCATTCTCTCATCAGCCTTATCGCTCCTCTTCCCAACGGGTCCAGACTTCAAGCAAAGAGCGAGCCCCAGTGCCTGCTAGTCTTCAGGCACCACCCTCTCTCTCTCTTTCTCTCTCTTTCTCTCTCTTTCTCTCTCTTTCTCTCTGTGTCTGTGTGTATGTCTTTCGGGAGGTATTTGGGTTAGTCTAGAGAGGCGGATCAGCAGCTCATCGTCGTCTCCCCTTCAGATGCGACACGAGGCGAAAACCGTTCATTTGCTTAGGAGCTTTGCTGTTGCAGTCCAGCTGAGCAGCAATGCTTCTCGCTTTGAGTCATGACACTAGTTGAGGATCACAGTATAACGTAAGCCGACGAGGAGCCAAGAGCTAGGAGGATGGATTTCCTAGCATCAGCCTTGCGGCAGAAACGCCTTACTGCTAATTCAGTGGTGAGGGCTCAGACCCCCGAGGAGATCAAGAGAATTGGAACCCAAGAGGTCCGTACAGAATGGAAGGAAGACATCGAAGTGCCACGAGTCGTCTTGCGTCCTATCTAAACTTCCAGTTGCTAACAACTAGCTTCGTAGATGGTCCTTCGTGCCGCCTTCAATGGGTTACGGCGGGTCTCAATGGCTAAGCCGCTTGATCCGTTCCTCTGGCTAGGAGACTACCTTATCAGCCTGGTGCGTCCGAGGGCCACTAGCACTACCTCTGACTAGCGGGCTGGTCTTCAATCGTTACAGCTGAAGCCTCTTCTCTGGTTTCCTACTCCTCTCAGTTCTCAGCTCTCTATGTCGTTGCCATGTGCCTCTTATTCTCTTGGGTGGTACGAGGGTTTCCGGTTTCAATCCGTCAGAACTAAGAGCCTTTCCATGCCGCCTGTCTTGTCCCTCCTACACCTGAACATATGCCACCTATGCAGTCTGAGGGGAGAGATGAGCGGGCCGCGATGGAGTCCTATCGGAGTCTCGAGAAGCTGCGCATGAAGATGGATAAGATTTTAGAGGAGATGCAGGTGTCTTGTTTACACCCTTAGAGCTCTTCTCTCCTACCTGGGGCCGCGCTCTTTATCTTATAGGGTTCTCTCCTCCTTTCCACGCTTCCTATCCTCACCTCTTCATCTGCTTTCCCTGCCTGTTAACTGCTCCACTGTCTCCTCCTTCCGATTCTCCTTTCCACCTGTCTGATCTCCCTCTCCTCCTTTCTCTTCTCTCTTAGGCTCAATATGGGACGATATTGAGGTCGGTAGAGCGTATCAAAGAGCTAGATGATGACTTGTTGGAGGAGGGATCTCCATCCTCATTGACCGCAGAGGATCTTGAGGAGATCCATCGGTGCCAGGAGCTTTGTATCGTCACCTATGGAGAGCCAGAGCTTCGGCCCCTCTCTCCCTCTCAGTCTCAGAAAGGAACAAACCTGGAGAAGGAAAACGAAGGCGTGCGGGGAATTTTGATTCAACTTGGACAACGCCGGAGCCCTGTAGATTACCTAGAGGTAGGAAGCATATGGTGCCTATCGCGGCAGTGGAGCTAAGGGTAACACCTTTCTCACCCCTTCTCATTTCGAAACATCGGCTACTTCATCGGACATACGATAGAGCTTGATGCCTTTCGTCCTCAAGCATGTTGAGGATGTTCTGGTAAGTTCTCTCCATCCAAATCCGGAACTAGCAGTCCCGCAACTATGGGACTTCTCCAGCGCCTCTGCTCTGTTTTCTTTTACTTGTCTCTCATCATCCTTCTCTCTGATGTAATAGGGTTCCTGTATGGTGGGAGACGATGTCCTGGGCCTTCTGGGGGCGAGAATGCATCAGCAGGTGACCTTCTTGCCTCCAAGTTCCTTTTGTCTTGGAGTCTCTCTCCCTCTTTTTCTCTCTCTCTCTGGCCTTTTCTCTGTCTGTCTGGCTTTTCTCTCTGGGTCTCTCTCTCGCGCTCTCTCTCTCTCTTGTCTCTCTCTTTATGGAAAAGGAGTGCCAGCTATTCTTCTATATTCCGACAATCGGCCTCTAACCCTAGAGTGATAGCGATTGGGACTTCCTTTTTCCGACATCAAGCTGATCGGCATCCCTACATTCTCTCCCGGCGCCTTGTTATCTCCTCAAATCTAACAACGGGCTGCCTTCCATATGTATACTCCTCACTTACTCGGCCTAGTCTCCAAGCCTTCAGCTGGATAAACCACTTCAAAGGTCCTACGCCCGCTACATACACCAAGTCAGGATTGACTGCGATAATCTCGCTGGACAGGGTGAGAAGATGCTTGTCCTTCACCAAAGGGTAATAGGCCTCAAGGACAATCTGGAGGAGCAAGTGAAGGAGAGAAATAGACTTTTGCAGGAGATGAGCAGGCAGGGAAAGAGAATGCGCCCGAGCAAGTGGTCGAGAGGTAAGTTGAAAGTCGAAGGGAGGAGAAGTGGTACTTGCCCTACCAGAGAGAAACACAAGGAGAGAGCGAGAGACGAGGAGAGAGAGTGCGGGAAACTAAGGGAGGAGGTATGTAGAGGAGAAGAACGGTGGCTAATTTGCTCAATCTCTTGCTATCTGGCCCACAGGGCAAAGAATAATGATCGAGAGAGAGGAGAGGAAGCTGATGATGTCAGCCGAGAAAGAAACGAGAGCCTTCCTCCTCGATGAGCTACAGCATAACTCTGCCATAAGAATCCAAGCCATAGTGAGGCGATACGGGCCTAGAAGGCGCTACCTCGAGATCAAGGAGAAGAGGAGGAAGGCTGCCACGCTCATTCAAGCCCACACTCGACGGTTTCTGCTGCAAAGGAGGATTCGATTGCCTGATTGGTTAGTTACAGGCGTGGAGGTGCGTCTTACCGATGCCTTTCAAGCCAGAGCTCTAGGTAAGAGTAATTGAGGAAGACACAAAGATAAAGATTGTTCTTGACCTATCTGGCCCGTTGTATGAGTTAGTTCGCCACTCATTCTCCCATTTGATTCCCTAGCCACATGGTGCTGGATTTACTTCTTGTCCTTGTCGGAGCCTATTAGAGTGACTAACTGATCAGACTTATTTACTGCTTTTGCCGCTAGCGACGAAGTTTGAATTCTACCCTGAGAAAGACTCTCTCGGGAACGATCTGAAGCTCGTAGAGCGAATGACCGTCTCTCAGATGAAGGAAGAATGCATCCGCATGGAAAATTGTGCCGGTAATTTCTTGTTGCGCATTGGCAAATGCTGCTGTCCACCCACAGCCAGACAATAGCACACTAGCACTGCCATCCGTCCGGGACCTCGTCCTCTGTGTCATAGTCTTCTGGTTTTTGAACCTTTCATTTGACGTCCCCCTCTCTACTTTGTTCCTGTGTGCCACTCATGGTAAATGTGCTGAAGGGTTCTCTAGCACTGGCTGGATGAAATCCAAGGTGGCTTGGAAGTCAGAGCTGACAGCGCTGCCTCAAATGCGCAGTAACCTGGCTCCAGAACTGCAGAAGAAGCTGAACATTGTGGCTCCACAGGAGCGCGGGCTGTACGTGAAGATCATGCCTGGTAACTACGCCATCATTTTTCTCTTTCGCTTCCGTTGTTTACCGGCTTTTAATCTCTAGTCAAATGATAATAACTCCTTGTAGCTTGGTTTGCCTTAATGGCAACCCATGTCATCTTACGAAGGGTTATCTCCTTGTGCCTGTTTCCCCACCTTCCGCTGAAGCCAGCAGAGTTAATCATACTGCCTGCGCATGCTACATTGTCCTTGAATGGGTCATTTTTCTGTTCCATTTCTGTATCAGCCAGGAGGGAAAGCTTCGCTGTGCTATTGAGCATTTGAACTGCTGATCGTTTGCTACGAGACTTCTTTCTTGATAGCACTTTGGCCAATGTTCTTGTCTCTTTTTGGTCCGTGACGACGTCTCGACCCGTCTCCCAGACCTCCTGGTAAATCTTCCCTGACTTCGATCCCCTACCGCTTTGTAGACCCTGAGGACATCATACAGAGTGGCATTGTCATAAGAGTCCCTCGCAACGCCTTCGGTCTCGTCAGAGTCCAGATAGACGGCAAAAAGGACCAGGAGGTGGACCTCGATGTCAAGGCCATTGACAGACTCTGGCAGGAATATTATGACTGGGACAATGGCCAGTGGTACTTCGTCCATTCTATCTCCCTCTCGTCTACTTGGGATCCTCCCCATACGTTCCGCTCCTATGAGCTCGCAAGAGAGATCCGAAACAGGATCATTACCTATGAAAACGCCTATCATAAGAGGCAACAAGAGAAGCTATGGAAGTACGCCGCAAGAATCCAAGCCACGTGGAAAGGAAACAAGCAGAGAAAGAAGCTCCTTAGCGATATTGCTCTGGAGGCAAGGAAGAAGAGACAAGAGGCTCTCCTGCAGGCAGCGTCAGAGAAAGTGCCAATAGTTGGAAGACTCAACGTGACAGAGCTCCTAGACGACCTCAAAAACTTCTTAACTTCGCCAATTAAAGGAAAGAAAGTGGTCAAGGCTGCAAATGACCCTTTCTCTCCGACCGCCCGGAAAACAGCGGCCTCAAACCCGAGCAAGACCTCGCGACCGGGCCTTACATCGCCGAGCAAACGAGAGCAAAGTGGACCAAGTTATTCTACGAAAGGACGAGAAGGAGAAAAAAAGGGACAGGAAGGTCCTCCATCCCCTGCGAGAAGCAGGTCTCCCACTAGAGCCCTGTATGAGGCTGGTGGCGCCTTGCTAGACAAGCTGAAGGATGCTGGGAGTCTTTCACCCTTCAAGAAGAAGAAGGTCCAGCAGCCGCAGCAACCTCCTTCGTCACAGTGATGGCCTATCTCATTCACTGATTCACCTGCGAAGCCATCTCTATAGCAACCCTTGTCCATTCTCTCCTATTGCAACCCAGTGCCTAGTAGATGGCGCACTCCCAACTTGCTAGATCCTTTCCATTCCATCAGCTCCCACTGTCACCTTGACCCAACGTTTAACAAGTGGCAAAGAGTTCATGAATACTCTCGTATGCTCTTTCGACCTTTCCTGTCCTTCTCTTTCCTTTGTTTTTCGACTGGGCTCGCTCTCAATCTATGTCACGAGACCCGAGCAAACCAAACAAGGAAGGTCCTTCACTATTTAAGCACAAATCTCTTCATGTGAGCATTGATCTCTTTGGGCTCGCTGACGCTCAAGCATTCGTTCTTTCCAGCGTCTATCCGTCATGATACTCATCTGGGGCAGCGGGGATGGATAGTCCCTAACGAAAGGACCAAGAAACTTCACGCACAGAGCAAGACTAGAGAGGAAATGTACAGCTGGAGGCCTCAAACTCAACGCTATCTGGGCCGATAATGTTTCTCTATAACAGTCGGTTATTCATAGGCTCGCGAGCCATAGATGTCCCGGGGCTCCCGGTCTGTCTAACCCTTCAGTTCCCCCGCGTCGCCTTTTAGTGGCAAGAAGGAGTTCTATACTATCAGTCACTCCCAGCGCACTCACACTAACCATGCAGCCTGTAAGGCGGCAGACTCTGGAAAATATTTACTTTTGGACATGGTTTAAATGAGGGAAAAAGCGAAGAAAGCAGAGAAGCAGCGTTGCAGAAGAAGGATGCTGGGTAGTCTGGCTGAACAGCGCATACTCTTTCCTTCTGCCTGCTCTGCTTTCCCGCATGCCCCACTGTCCGTAAGATCTTCCGGCAAAGGGCTTTGAAATCTTCCGAGTCACTCAGATCTCCGCTTCTCTTCCAGATCAACGTCCATCACTTTGCTAAGCTCTCTTTCTCTCCCTTGCCCTCTCTGTCTGTCTTTTACTATTCTGACGTCGATCTTGTTTGTCTGTCCTCTGCCCTCTGTGTACCTGAGCGCGTGCTCTCTTCTGACAACTCCGCCGGTTCGCTCTAGTTCTAGCAGCCCAATGTAATGATGTTTGTCAGAATAATAAACACTTATAGAATGGCAGAAAGGCTGCTGTACTCCCGACTGCTATTCCACTTCTTATTCCAGCCTTTCAAGCATTCTGCTCCACATTTTCTTTCCCGCTCTCACTCACTCCTAACTCTCTTCGATGTTGTCTGTCTGTTCTGACCCATCTTCCATCTTTATGCCGATCCGTCTCTTCCTGTCTGTATCTATGGCCATCTGTCGCTCTCTCTCAACAGCACTATCCAATGGATACATTGCAGCGTTGTTGGCGACACGCTCTTCTTCAGAGAGCGGCGGGCATTTGTAAGAGTCTGACCACTGTCTAAGAAAGGGCTATGGAGACGGGCAGAAAGAGCTTTGGGCCGACAGTAGAACGCAGCGACGCTGATCTTTCTTAACAGA
>FLMG01002864.1:45238-66978 GCA_900088475.1 Hyphochytrium catenoides | reverse complement strand
AGAGCGAGAGCGAGAGAGAGTGAGTGAGAGAGAGAGAGAGAGAGAGAGAATGCACGCTGAATAACGCCTTGATCCCAAATAGGCGGTCAATCATTGGGTTACAAGTAACCTATACGTAGATATGAAAGTGCAGTATGCGGAATATGTTAGGGTCAGAAGGCGATGTGACGAGGTTTTGGGATGGTCAAAGGTTCTGAAATGTAACGACCACTATGGAAGTAATACACCCCTAGCCCTAACATTAGGTATGGGTTGGTGGAGTAGTAATGCGGTTTAAAGGAGGGATCAAATCCTAGCGGTGATGGCCGTGCAGCCCATGATGGGAAACCCTTATTCCTCTCTCTCTCTCTCTCTCTCTCTCTCTCTCTCTCTCTCTCTCCTTTTCTCTCTATCTCTTTCTTTCTCTCTCTTGCTTTTCTTACTCCCTCTTGGTCAGTTCAACTCCTTTTATGAGCTGTTTTCCTGTCCTTCGTTCCAGTGTCTATCTTTTCTTGCTGGCGCTAGGCCCAATCGAGCACTTGCAGCGTTATTGATCTGCTACCTTTGCTCCATCAAGATGTCTCTCTCCCGTTCTCTTTACCTCCCTCTCCTTATATTCAGAGCCCTTGCTCATCTCCATCTATCTCTTTATGATAGATTCCTCTTCAGGCAGCTTCTTTTGCCAGTAGTCCCGCCTCTCTTGGCCTCTCCTTTCTCTCCCTCTCTTGTTCCTCTCTTTCTTTCTCTCCCTTTCTCTACCCTCTTTCCCTCTCTCCCTCTCTCTCTGTCTTCTCTCTTTCTTCCTCTCTCCCTCTGTTTCTCCTTCCTTGCACCTTTAGAAATTTCTCTTGAGACCTTACTTGGTTAAGCGTGGCCACACAGCTCCAGGCGATGTGCCCTACCTCCCGAGTCTCACTAGCTGTATGTCACTCCTCTTCACCTCGGTGCGATTTTCCTTCTCAGATCACCCTCTTAAGCGCTCAATCTCACCGGTCTTAGCCGGCCGCCAGCCAATCAGCCAGACAATTCAAAGGCGCGAGTGCAGGTTGAAACCAAAGAACTTGAAGCACCAGGAGCGACAATCAAAAATAGAGACGCCAAAGAAAGATAGCTTCACGAGGACTCCAAGCTTTAAATTAACTGAAGAAGAGGCAACCTAGGCCTTCGCCTGCCATCGCCAAAGAATAGACAGAAAGGAGAAAGAGAGACGGACAGAAGAATGATGGCAGGGAACAACCGTCCAAACCTCTCTATTAGCACGAACAATCTGGATGATGGCGTCTCTAACAACGACAATCTGGCCTCGCAGCTCCTCAGCCCGACCATGAGTGCCTTGAATGCAGTCACGTCGAAGTTTATCAGAACGGTAAGCCTTCACACTCCCCTACCTTTGGGTCCGTCTTTCCATCGTCCTGGTGCCGTTTACTGTCCCTTCTCTCTCTCTTTCCTCTACTCCTAAGACGGGATCTATGGAGTTCCATGGCTGCTATGTTCACCGCCTCAACCTTGGCTCATTCTATCTCTCGACTGGAAGGTTTCCATAAAGATGATTTCTTTTTAAGTGCGTCCGGTCTTTCTCTCTCTCTTTCATTCTTAAGTGCTGCCGACTGGCCCTGTCTTCCCGTGGGTCTCATTCTCTCATGTCCCATCTCTCTGTGCCTGTAGCCAAACGCCGCTCCCCCAGTGCTGAAGAAGAACCAGAACTGGAGCCATGTTGTGCACAAGACACCTTATGAGGACTATGATTCACTAGAGGGAGGCGATGCCCGGGAGGTCATCTCAGAGGAATGCCTCAGCCCCGTTGGAAGCGATAAGAAGTGGACTAATTGCTACATCGAGCGAGTGGATAAGACCAAGTATCGGTACGTTGAGAGCCACTTCGGCGGCTCAAGAGGCGTCTCTCTCGACTCTTTGTTCATATCCACATATCTATACCTATGTGCACGTCCCCTAGAGTGAGCGCTTCCTGTCTAACGCGTCTCTTGCTCGGTCTGGCACTGCAGGATGTTCGCCGATGCAGATGATCGATTTCTTCTTAGTGCAAAGCAGATTGGCGACGTCTTCTATATCTCTCAGTACTCGCACTTTCCTGAGCAAACAGCTGACCATCCGTCCTCTGGCTACTGCGCGGTTCTGCGGCGAGTGGAAGACTCGGCACAGTTCAAATTGTTTAGCACCGGCTGTGAGCACTGCGATGGCCGTTATTATACCTGTGGACATACTGCAGATGACGGGACATACGTCCTTTGTGACAGACAGCTTCTTGCTGAGATCTCACAGGTAGAGTTGCTGGAAGTCCATCTCCGTTCTCTTCCGTGTCGTTCTTCTTCTTTTCTTTCTTACCCTTCATCCAGGTAGCTACTGCCGCTCTTTTCTTCTTATGCTTCCTTCCCTTTGCCATCCGCTCTCCCGTCAACATGTTCCACTGTCCTACGCCATTCCCTCTCCTCACCCTACGCCCCACAGAGCACAAAGAGGATTGCCTATGTGGACGCCGATATGCGCTGTTTAACTGTTCAGATCCCCGCTGTCTTGCCTGATAAGCGCACCCGAGTTGTCTGGTGGTAAGCTCATAGCCTCATCGCTCTATCGTCGCTCCCTCCCTCTTGTTTGTCCTTATCAGATATGCTGAGTCATCCAAACGATTAGAAGGGCGTAGGCATATCTCAGTCTTCCCTCTCTTGGTGATCTTGTCACTTGTCCTAAGTCATCCTCTCTCTCTCGTTATCCCGGGCGCCCTGTCTCTGACTTCGTTCTCTCTCTCTAGCCCGAGAAGCATGAGAATGGACTCTCCTGCCACCTCCTCCTTGCCACGAAGGGCCTCCTTTGCTCTTTCCAGCCCGACGTCCACACCTCGAGGCACCGCTAATAGCAAGTTCTTTGACTCAAAATATCCCAAGAGCTCCTCTCACACTGATAATAACTATGGAGAAGAGAGCATCCGTGGGGCGGAGAGCACCGAGGGAGAGGAAGCAGACCTGATGAGCCCTCCGAAGGGAGAGGAGACGAGAGACGTAGCGGAGTTAGACCACGACAAGGTGGAGCTGAGGAGCAAGCTGCCTGAGTGGAATCCAGAGCTGAAGAGCTTGGTTCTCAAGTTTAACGGCGGCAGAGTGCTGGCTGCGTCCTCCAAGAACTTTATGCTCACCACCTCTGCAGACAGTAAGTCCAACAGTTGCTTCCAGCTCTCTCTCTCTGTCTCTCTGTCTCTCACTTGGCGGCCGCCAGTCATCTGGATCTAACGTCAACGATTTACCTTGACTTAGTAGAGCTTGTAGATCTCTGTTTCTTCCTCTCTCCTCTCTCCTCTCTCCTCTCTCTCTCTCTCTCTCTTACACCCCTTTGATCTCGACATAGCGACTGACATCTCCCGATGTTCTTTCTTTGTCTCCCTAGCGTTGAAAGGTATCATGCAGTTTGGCAAGGCTCGGAGAGGGAAGTTCGTTCTCGACTATAGGCATCCCATAGCGCCCATTCAGGCTTTTGGCATCGCTCTCGCGGCTTGCCACTGGTGCATTAACAACTAACAGCAGCACCAGGACAGAGACAGGGAGAGGATGACGAAGAGGAGAAAGAGAGAAAGCAAAGGTGTCCTCTCTTAAAAGGAGAGAGAGCGAGGACATAAGTGTGATAGGAGCTTTATTTCTATGGTCTGCTGGAGACAGAGCGCCAAATCGAGTAAAAGTAATTTAACAAAGCAAAGATTGACAATGACGTCCAACTCTCTTTTCTCTCTCTCTCTCCTTTCTTTCTCTCTCTTTCTTTCTCTCTCTCTCTCCTCCTGTCTCCCTCCCTGCTGTTCACTCGATCTTTAGGCGCTTACAACCTACAACGGTGCCGCGTCTTGACAGGGCATGTACATGTCACAGATCTTGTAATCCAAGGACCAAATCCAAGGACCAATTTGTTTGGAGGCTTTATCGTCGGCTTGGTTACAGCCACAGAAACTACTTTCTATGGAGAAGTTGGAGCTGACGGTAAAATCTAGAGTGAGATGGTCATGATGAAGAAGACATGGAAGAGGACGCAATCGATGCTGCATCGGTTGGCTGGCAGCAGCTTCAAGATTTTGAGAATAGGATCCAGTTCGACGCTGCAGATGCTTTTCTCCTTGGTGAAAGCTAGAGCGGAGGTTGCGTTGGTGGTCAAGAGTTTGAAGATCAACATGTTCAGGGCCGAGCAGGGAGAGGAAGGCCAGAAGATGTTCATGAGCATAAGTTGCGGCTGCATGGCTAGACTCTATCTTTCTGAGCTAATCTTCTGGAGCTCATTAACCGCCACCTTATCGAACCCAGAACCCGCCTCAACAGCAGAGCTTGTGGGCTTTATTCCGGTGGAGCTATGGCTATCCTACTGTGGGTTCAGTCCAGAGGAGTACCTCAGTAATGATATTCCTGCCCCGTATACGTACGCGGCGATCGGGATGTCAAAAAAGTGCTACATGGAGATCATTCGTGCAAGAGGTACCTATCAAACTAACCCTTTTCATATTGGCAAGCTGCTCCGAACAGCCTGATCTCCTCAAGAAGGTGACTTCCAGATGGTCGTTAGAGGACCCAGATCTCACATTCCATGGCATGCTCTGGACTAAGAAGCTGGTTCTATGTTGGGGCTTCATCAACCAACATCATCAGGGTAGTCCAGCTTGCCCTATTAATGGCCATTATTCAGCCGCTTTCACCTTCGTGAGGCAAACTTATCTCTCTTGGGTCTACCACCGAGATGCTGAGTGGCCCAAGATCCTGCTTGCAGCGAGAGAATGCAGATCTCAGTAATGCGGTGGACGCTTATACAGTTAGCAGACGCTGGGTCTATGGATGGCGCTTTCAAAAAGGGCAAAAGAAACGCGTCGACCGGTTCCGCCTGCCAAGCATCTGGTACCCTCTCTTTGCAGCCTGGAACCGCATCGAAGGGGGCGTCAGGAGGCTTCTTGCCAATAACAATACCTATTGCCGGCTTTCCCCCGTGGAAGGATCCGGTTGTGGATGATCATGTCATTGGTTTACATTGCTCATCAGTCAAGCATACTTTTTAAGGTATCAGCCTATCCCTGAGACGCCTTGTCTGGAAATTGATGTTCTCGTTCTAGGGCATACAGTGTCTTGATGGACGGGGAAGCGTGTACTAGCTACCGGGGCTATCACAATCAAAGGAAATCATAGGCTGGCACCTTCACTCGATTTCTGTGCTAGAGTGCCCTCCGCTCCCCAGTTTAGCCAGATTAGAGTGGCGTTGCGCAGACAAGAGGAGAACGAGCCTCTACTTCCTGATTACAGAGCAGCGGGAACACTGAAGAAAAAGACTGTATATAAGATGCGATAAGTGTTCAGTACCGACCCAGAACATATAGCAAAAGGACTGGACGGACATATAGCAAAAATACTGGACGGATCAAAGAAGGCGATGGTAAGGGGCTAGTGTGGACAGCCAAGTTCCACCCACATGACTGCCCTTCCTCGGCTAAATACGTTATAGCCTCTAGTTGGTATCTCGCCAAAGTCCTTTGCTGCTCTATCTTTCCTCTCCTACAGGTCACCCTACCTGGTTCTCCCGGCAAAGAAGTGCAGCTATGTTGCATCTTGTGCCGCACACAGGCGCACGGCGGTGAGGGAGAATGCTTTTTTGATTAAAGGAGAAGGGGATTTAAAACCACCAAGATGTGCCTGACTGCCACGATGCCGGGATCCCTCTTTGCAATTTTCGAAGGGACCGCAGGAAGACCTGCTTTGGACGTTTCCACACCCAAAGAGTTCTTAAAGACCTCCTGCCAAGGGATCGGAAGAAGGAGCGCTTTGCCTATGACAGGGCGTTGATGTGCAAACAACTCCAACGGTGTGCCCCTATTGGAGCAAAAAATAACTAGGAGAGATGAAGAGGAACGAGGAAGTTGAACCCCTAGGAGGCTATAAATACTGCTATTGCTCTTTCTGCAGCAGAAGAAGCAAGGCGGGCAGAACTGGCGGGTGAAGAAGAAGTGATGATGCCGATGACTCCTAGGTATTCTTTGCTCCAATAGGGGCACACCGATAGGGTTATTTGCGTGTCGCCGTTCTGCCATAGCAACGATAGGCAAAGCGCTCCTTCTTCCGATCCCTTGGCAGGGGGTCTTTAAGAACTCTTTGGGTGTGGAAGAGTTCAAAGCAGGTCTTCTCCCAGTCTCTTGCAAAATCACAAAGAGGGATCCCGGCATCGTGGCACGTCAAGCACATCTTGCTGGTTTTAAATCCCCTTCTCCTTTAATCAAGAAAGCCTTCTCCCTCTCCGCCGTGCACTTGTGTGCAGCACAAGATGCAACATAGCTGCAATTCTTTGCCCGCAGAACCAGGTAGGGTGACCTGCAAGAGAGGAACGATAGAGCCGAGCAAAGGACTTTATCGAGATACAAACTAGAGGCTATAACCAATATAGCCGAGGAAGGGCAGTCATGTGGGTGGAACTTGGCAGGCCACACTAGCCCCTTACCATCGCCTTCTTTGATCCGTCCAGTCTTTTTGCTATTTCTGGGTCGGTACTGAACACTTGTCGCATCTTATAGACAGTCTTTTTCTTCAGTGTTCCCGGTGCTCTGTAATAAGGAAGTAGCGGCTCGTTCTCCTCTTGTCTGGTCTTCACTCCGTCTCTCCACTCTCGGAAAACTGCAAAGAGGAATCCCTGCATCGTGGAGCAATGTCATCTGGTGGAGAAAAAGCTGCCTCCGGTTGGCCTCGTCTGCAGAGCAATCCGTTTTCCTTTATGACCTCTACTACTAGACCAGCAGCGTGGCTCTGGCCTTCAAGGGTATGTGGTCCTCCTGCTCCACTGGCTTCTTCTTTCGGTTCCTCATAATGGACAGCAGAAAGGCAGGAAGTTGTGTCAATACGTTAGACTCGTTCTTCGAGCCAAGCTTCAAATCAGAAGACGACGAGCTCGTCATCACTTTCATAAACCATGCCTCCACGAACAGAGCGTTCATATCCTCGACCCTTGATGTTTCTGATCGGCCTGTCCGTGCAGCCTCTTGAGCCTGAAGTACGCGGGCAATCAGTAGAAGCTTGGTCCCTAACACTGCCAACAATCGCGTCCAGCCGATGTCCATCAACTCTGGAATCCTCTTCTGATGGAGCATGTCCTCAATAAATACCATCTAGTTGGATCAGTACTGGGAAGAGAAGACTTAGGGGTATACGGAACGTGGAGCAACTTCAACTTGTAGCTGAGAAGCCTTTAGATGGTCCTCAGGGATCGGCTAGCGATAGAATGGACAAACCTTTGACACAGCCTACGCTTGCACAAACGTTGCGCACCTGCTTATAGGTCATCAGCTATACGCCTGTCATGCTCCATAGGCGCTTCCCAATGCAGGGTTAAGGGATCATCATTGGCATTATGATTGGTACTTCTTGCACGGACGATCTCCATATGGCGCTTCCTTGACATCCCAACCGACGCGTAAGTATACGGTTTAGGAACATAATATCATTACTGAAGTACTCCTCTGGACTGGCCCCATAGTGGGATAGCCATATCTCCACCGGAATAAAAGCCCAGAAGCTCTGCTGTTGAGGCGGTTAATGAACTCCAGAAGATTAGCCCAGAAAAATAGAGTCTAGCCATGCACCCGCAATCTCATGTTCAGGAACAGCACCAACATGAATGGCTTTGTCAGCAACTGTCAACTGACAACTGGATGAAGGAGACCATAGACTGTCTATTGCAACGCTGTACTGGACAAATGCCTGCTCAATGCACCAAAACTTTTGTCCTGCGTAATGGCATTCTATAGTATATATAGCTCCTGCAGAGCGAAGGAAGCAAATAGATCCATTGCTTCAGGCTCTAGAAGGAGAAGCAGCACAGCTTTGTCAAAGTGAGGAAGGGAAAGAGCCCATACCTCAGCTACAGGAAAGAGCTCGTAGTGGTTGGATGAGAGAAAGAGCTCGTCGTCCAGAGAAGAGCCCGTTACCTGAACTGCCAGAACGAGCTCGTGCTTATTATACGCGAGAAAGAGCTCGTGTTGAGAAAAGAAGCGGGGAGCAGGAAAGAGGCTTACCCGAAGACGATAGGGAGCAAAGCGCTCTCTGGCTGATGACCAACAAGACACTGCAAAGCAAAGAGGCTGGGGCAGGTGGTTGGCCATTGTTCCTTTTTCGACGGAAGAGAGGCGGGAGGTCCGAGGCGTTCAGCGGGGGAGTAGTGCTGGTATTGCTTCTGATGAAGGAGACAGAGGCAGCGGCCCTGCCAGGAAGCTCCTACATTCAAAGATGGTAATATTAGTGCTGATCCCTAGCCTGACGAGGGAAAAAGAGGCCTAGTCAAAGAGAAGGAAGAGGTGCCTCACTGATAGCCATGGACGCCAGGTAGATCTTTGGGGGGAGAAGATCTGACTGATGTCTTGTCTAGCAGTTTGGAGTTTAAACTACCTCAAACCCCCCGATGTACAGCTAAAACGGTGTCTCTGTCAGTGGCTAGACAAGAGGTCATAGCAAAGATGGCTGCCTCTCAGGAGAAGCAGCGGGATGGACAGGTGAGAGACGAAGAGAACAGAAAGACGAGTAAGGTTTTTATCTATGCAAGTGGAATGAGCTTAGCTCCTGAAGCTTCTGTCAAAGCAGTTCAAAGTGACAATAGGTCACTAGAGCTGAGGACTGGCGCTTGTAAAGGAGGATTGCCATCCACCAAGGATAGACTAGGAGCTGGATCGTCACAGCTCTCTGGTGAAGCTCGCAGCTTGTCCTCCAGCTCTGTGAGCGATGGAGGAAAGACATCGGGAGTTCAACAAGCAAGCTTTGTGGCAGAAGAGATGCAAGGCTCAGGAGGGAACGCCAATGTCATTGAACCGGTATTAGATGATGTGATTCCCCTTCTAGAGCAACTCAGAGTGGTAATTCCAGCAAGATTGAGACATTGGCTCATGAAGGAGACTCACTGCAGTCCACTTGCTGGAGGACATTTAGACATTACAAAGGCTTCCGAGAAGCTTCGTAGACATTTCTATTGGCCGAATATGTACCGAGGCCTGAAGCAGTTCATACTGACCAGAAGACGCAAAAAGGAAGTTTGCTTTGTGCTAAACACCCATCGAGCAGGAAGACGCAAGGAGAAATAACGTCATGAAAGGCCATTTACCCTAACTAGAGCATCCAGGTGGACTCCATCGGTCCTCTCGAGTGCTCCAGGTTTGGCAACATCTACATTCTAGTGATCATTGACGTCTCCTCTCGATGGGCTGAAGTGTATGCAGTGAGGAGCACTGAAGCCAAATGGTGGTCAGGATAATCATTGGTGAATGGATTGCTGGGTACTCAGTCTCTAAGATGATCCTTACGGACAATGCTAGTTCTCTGAATCGGTCAACGACTATGGAGGAGGTCAATGCTTTGCTAGGACCTCAAGGAAAGGCAGGCGTCGCCTACTCAGACGGAGCTTCCGCAGCAGCAGAGAGGGTGATCAGGACAACTCGCCGCTTCCTGAAGAAGACTGTCAACGAGGACCATACTGTTTGGGATGAGAACATCAATTCTTTGATGAGTGCTTACCGAATGTTGCAGCACAGCACAGCACAGCGCAATTCTCTCCCTTCACGCGAGAACCAAGACTACCTTCTGACCTCATCCTAGAAATAGAGTTTGGAGAAGAGTGCGCCAGCTATCGTGGGTGACTGTTACTACCTTACAGAGATTTGGGGTGCGTGCTCACATCATGAATTCCTAGTCTCTATCTACGGGCAAGTCGCCAGTAGTGTTTGTCGTTTATCCACTTAATAGTCTTCTGCCGGGATGTAAGGCCTTACAGTGTTTTATAGAATAGTTGCTTCGTCGTTCTTTTGTCCCTGTAATGACTAATGACTTCTGTACGGGTCATCATAGATCCTTGACGGTGACTATTACGTACAATAGCAGGGCAGGAACCTGCGCAAGAGTATCAATAGCCAAACATTCATATAACGTACCATCTACCATCACTCTCACCTAATCTGTGGTACAGAACGTACACTAATCATAGCCAAATGCTAAAGATAATGATAGGTCGATCGTTAGATTCGTTAGTCTCCAATACACAGAAAGACCACAGGAATAAACAACAGAATATAAAAATAAGGGTGTGTGATGATGGACGATGACTGTTGAGGGTCATGGCCTATGATTGTAGAGTATTATCACGGCCTTCGGGTATGCATCCTATTGGCCAATGTGACCAATCAGACGAGCGCTATACAATGTCGACCAATCAGATTCTTCTTATCCAGAATACTGTCAACTCCCTCTAGTGCGGGCCGTTGTTCTGATGTTAAAAAGGCGGCATCGGATTCTGATGCCCCGCTTCTGTCCTTGGAAGAGCGGAACTTCTGCAATTTTCCCTGTAAGAGAGATCTGCATCTCTAGAATTGCCACCGAAAGAGCTCTGTTGAGCTCCACCACATCTTCAGTTATGGGCTATCGAACGGACAGGGAAATCTATTCGTTAACGTAGAGCAAAACGAGTTCCCGCCTTCCGAGCACCATGGTCAGCAGTGCGGCTGAGGTCCTCTATAATTCTGATCTGCTTCAGTCAATCACCCAATTTCAACCTGGGAGTAAGTTCAAGGATTGGGCCGATGGAGACAAATCCATGAAGCTTGGTTATTACAATCTCATGAGATTGAAGCAGGATGTGGAGGCCAAGGACTTCTTCTACACCTCGAGAGCGACATGGACGGCACTAGAAAACGGAGATCTACCCATATTGCAATTCATTCTGAGGTCAAACAAAAACCAGTTCACGGTGAATGGCTCAACGCTCGCAGGCCTGGCATCGGAGACAATCCGTTGGAGTTTGATACGTATGCCTGATCGAGATCCATGGAGTGTGGACCTGGAAGAAATGAGCTTTGAGGCGCGAGAGCAGTTTGAGGATGCTGAGCAGCTTGAGGATGTCGACCAGTTTGAGGGTGTTAACCAGTTTGAGGATATTGAGCCCCTTATGGCTGTTGAATTTATGTGCAACGACGCAGAGCGCCTTGAGCATCCTCTCTTGGTAGCGACATGGCGTGGTCATTTGCACATTGTGAAGTGGCTTATGACACATACTCTCGGTTGGCAGAAGCAAGTCATCAAATGCTATTACATGGCTGTTAGGCGTGGACATGTAGAGCTGGTAGAGCATCTCTTTGAGCGGCTGCGGTCCTCTAAAGCATTAAGGACGGTTCATGGGAAAGCTATTACGGTTGCTGCTATATTTGGAGCCGCCGCTACGTTTCTTTGGCTACAAGGGAAAGCAATGGAGCTGTATGGAGAGTATATACCCTGCGAGATCCAGACTGATTCTTTAGAGATCCTCCAATGGATTCTAGCTAATCAACCGCGATATAGCATGTGGGATAGATGCTACCATAGGGCTGTCTCAAGTGGTAGCCTGCAGACCGTGCAGTGGATGGAAGAAGTACTTCCGCACCAGTCTCAGTTTTCAGGTGATTTGTATGCACTGGCAATGGAGGGTCACCTTGATATGCTGAGGTATTTCTACGAGATCAAGCCCAAGAAAGACAAACGGTCAGGCACTCGGCTAACCTTTGACACAGTTACACTGAGCTGTATCTCGGGAAAGGGCCATGTCCATGTACTTAAGTGGATCAAAGAGAAGGGCCTAGACGCTTCCGCATTTGACAGGGCAGCGCTGGAAAAGGCAGTCTACGGAGGCCACTATGAAACGGTGAAATGGATTCTTACTGAGCAGGAAGGGTCATCTCTTAATGAATCGATCCCAGTGCTTTGGAAGTATGCGGCTCACAATGGAGATCTCAAACTACTGGACCTATTGTACACTCACTACAAGGGTGCGGCCTCTTTATTCTCAATGCACAGTGCAATGGAAGCCGCCGCATCTATGGGGCATCCAAAAGTCATTGACTACTTTCTGGAGAGAACTGGTGGACGTTGCATGGGTATTGCGCTTATACTTCAGACCATTTTTGGAGGGCACCTAAGTCTCCTCAAGCACTTACATGGAAGGGGCCTTGGTTCTTACAATCTTGATCAGTGGCGGACGGCTATCAAGTACGGTCATCTACATGTTGCCAAATTTCTTTGGAACGAGCTCGGTCTCGCCAACGGGGAGCTACCCTTCGAAATAAAGGACATCCATAGATGTTTGGAGCGCGAGTTCTGGAATCTTGCGTATTGGTTATTAACGCTGGACCAGGCTACCAGCTTGAGAGATCAATGGATAGCAGAACGGCAACAGATGAAGGCGGCCTTTAAAGAGCGGATTGTCGGCTTTTTTGGAGAGCTACTGCTTGAGAAGAGGAAGCGCTATGCAGAGGACATCCTTACTCGTCTTCTAGACGACGAAGCTATAGTCAGTCACAATCTCGACTCGGCAAACTGTCGTATCTTATGGGTGCAGAATTTGGCCAGCCAGTTTCTGGAGCAAGAGCGGCAGCGAATCGCTATGAATATAGAAAAGGAGGAACGGCTTCTGAAGACCTTACAAGAACAATTGGAAGTGAGGAACCAGATGATAGTCCTAGAGCAAGGACAAATGGAGACTCTCCAACGCCTTATAGATGTCGGACCTGGTGAGGCAAAACTTCAAGATGCTCAACTTAAGCTGATAGCGGTGCGGAAGAAAGTGGAAGAGGATGAAACAAGACAACGAGTAACTCAGAATGAAATTGCGGTACTGGAGAGGACCATAGAAGAATGCCGAAGAACTTATGCGGACATCCAAAGAAACCTAGATTGGTTTGAACCAGATAATGAAAGCTCTGACGACTTAACGGACGCGAGCGACAGTGATGACACTAGTAGTGTGTGAAGAAGAATAAAGTCTGTGGCTCAAAATAGGTATTAGATCTTGTTATAAATATAAAAGGAACAACGAAGACGTTGGATATAAGGTTTCCAACATTTTTGTGCTTCCATGGACAATGAGTCTAGTCATGAGACTAATGATGGAATCTTCCACCTGTCTGTCTGCTTCACTGTCCTTGTGGCATGTGTAATTCTCTATTTTGCCTTCAGACAATGCAGTGATGAAGCTCCAAATGCTCTACGGATGGTCTCGTTTACCTGTGATGGCCCTACCGTGATGGTCGGTGGCTGTCAGAGTCTACGGAACCAAGGGGGAACAAGAAGTCAAATGGCCATAGCAACAGAACAGCAAGGGATCGATGGTGGTGCCGACAGAGACGAGCAATATGATTTTGGTAAAGCCATGCTGACTGACCTACAAAGTCCACCTGGTAAGGGCTATAAACTCCCAAGAAAATAAAGCAGTTGCTGCTAAAGAATGAGGGAACGTTTGAAAACAACAAGTTGGGAGATCTTGATAAGTTGCTCTACGAGACTGCGAATAAGTGCTTTGTAGAAGGCGTCTCGTATGGTCATACACCGAACATGAATTCCACGCGACTTAAGCGATACAAAGATCGTATTGACAGAAAGATACTTTTGCTCGTACCTGATGACCGTCAGGAGATTCTAGATCTTATTGCTGAGACGGTACCGAAGCTTATCGAGGATCCACTGAAGAAATATGTTGAAAGCCATATTGTCAAAGGTGATTTCTCACTCTATCGTTACGCCTCTCCACGCAACCGCGATAACTTTGTTGTTAGCATCGCACAGAGAATGGGAAACGATGAAAGCATCGAGAATGCCGTGGCCGAATTCCCACAAGCGAGTGAAGACAACAGAATAGTGGACTCACGAGAGACCTACTAGTATATGAACAGTACCTCGACCGTATGAACGTTTTGAGACAGCGCATAGATCAACTTGAGGCCGATATTGAGACAGCATCGGCGCCTGGTAGTAATTCTTCCGAGAGCCACATCGAGCAGGCAAGAGCCATTGCTGAGCTTCACGAGCAGCTCCTCAGAGGACAAATGGAGGAGCTTGAGGCCGAGCGACGGATACTTAGGGATGATCTGGAGGAGCTTAAAGAGAAACTGGAGGAATGTAAAGAATTGAGAAATGGCGATAGAGAGAACAGACAGAGATGGGATTCAGCTTAGTAAGAACCAGCAGAAGTCCGAACGTCTAGAAAGTAGACTCAAGAGTATGACCGCATTATACGACAACATTTCGAACGACAAGGAAAGGCTGGCAAGTGAACTCCGTGATCTAAGAACCAATAAAGAGAATTGTGCCGAGCAACTCCAAGAGTGTAACGTAAAGCTCCAAGAAATAGGGAAAGGAGAAGCTGGCGGGATATGAGAAGGTCAAGGTGACTCTTTAGAAAGAAGTAAGACGTCATGATAAAGAAGCCATCGAGCTCAATAACAAGCTTACCAACAAGGGGCTCGAAGTTCAGAGCTTGCTGGACATAGGAGAAGCGACACGGAAGCAGTTAGTCCAAGATCTAGAAATTCAAAAGAAGAAAGTAGCAGATCAGGAAGAGATTCTAACCAGACAGGGACAAGAACTGGAAGCCGCTAGAAAGAAGGTAGCTGCTTAGAGGCAGAGCTTCAGAAGCTACGAGGTTCGGGAGAAGTGACACAGAAGCAGCTAGCCCAAGATCTAGAAACCTAACAGAAGAAGGTATCGGACCTGGAAGCGAAATTAGTCAATCAACAAGTCACCGGACAAGAGCTGGAAGCCGCTAGAAAGAAGCTAGCGGAGTTGGAGCCAGAGGTTGAGAGGTTACGTGCAGAGCGTTTGACCAGTCAGACTCAGCCGCAAGTCCTGGGGACAGAAAGGATTGACCTGGGGAAGCTTGAGTCTCTACGAAAGCAGCTTGCAAATGAACGTGATAAGCATGACAAAGAGATCAGTAAGCTAAACGAACAACATCAACAGGCACTCAAGGATCATGAAGAACACGCTGAGAGACTTATTTTGATGAACACCTTCAAAAGCTAATCAAGGAACACGAAGGCAGGGCGTTGGCTATAACTTCAAAGGCTGGGGCTGCAAGGAAGCTAGTTGAGCAAGAGCAAGCAAAGATAAAGCAGCGAGAAGTGAGAAATTCAAAAGCAAGGAGGCAGCACTGAACACCGAGATACAATAGCTAAAAGGTAAGGTTAGCTGAGTTGACTGTAGAGGTTGAACGTTTAAAGAAAGCCCTCAATCCTCTTACTTTCCTTCTCTCATCAACTGCTGTCCAACTCCTCGTCTCCGTGGAGAGGCTCTATCGAGAGTGGTCCTCACCAGTTCTTCACCTCTTAACTGAAGAACTAGGACTTACCACTGTTAGTCACCGGTGGTAGTAAGCACGATAGCAAGTAGTTAGCTTCTCAATCGTTATCGAGCTCACGCTCTTCTTCACAGTTCCCAGCTTCATCAAGAGCTTAAGAAGACACACTCAGACGCCGTATTAGTAAGCACGATAGCAAGTCGTTAGCTTCTCAATCGCTATCGAGCTCACGCTCTTCTTCACAGTCCCCAGCTTCATCAAGAGCTTAAGAAGAAACACTCAGACACCGTATTGATTAGTAAGCACGATAGCAAGTCGTTTGCTTCTCAATCGTTATCGAGCTCACACTCTTCTTCACAGTTCCCAGCTTCATCAAAAGCTTAAGAAGACACACTCAGACACCGTATTAGTAAGCACGATAGCAAGTAGTTAGCTTCTCAATCGTTATCGAGCTCACGCTCGTCTTCAGAAAAAGATCCCTGAGCACGGTTCATCTCAAGGGAGATGAGGTGGTCAAAAGTATCATCGGCTGGGCCAGCTGTTTGTCTCTCTCACTCTCTGTCTTTCTAGTTGAAGAACCTCAGTGAGACGTATTACTACAGAACTTGATCCTCTAACCGTGGTTTTAACCGCATTTACTCTTCTTCAATCTGACATTATTACTTCTTGATCTGTACATTTGTTCAGTGTCTCTGTCGTGCTCTGTCTCTCACTCGTCCTTGTTGCTCCTGATGCTGAGTTGGTGAGGAAGCTCAGGCTGATCAGTAGAGAAGGAAAACAAGACGTCTCAGAGAGAGGAAGAGGCCACAGATCCAAAGGCGTACCGAAGAAGAAGAGGCAAGGATGACAGAGAGGTAGACGAATGTTCTAAGAGGCAAAGACCAAGGGATCATGGAAGAGACAGAGTCTGTTACTCGAGATAGCACGTAGAGGGATGGAAGGAAGAGAGCTCCTCCGTGAAGGCTGCGTCTACACTTCTTGCTATTGTGAGGAGAACATTTGGCATCTCTGCCAGCAGCAGCTCCTTCTCACGGAGAGATGCTTCGTCCTCTTCATTTCTAATGAGAGCAAGGCAACGCCACTATGGCAGCAGAGAGCACAGCAGGCCGACGGCGTTCCTATTTTCTGGGACTACCACGTAAGGGAAAGCTGGTTGATTCGCTCTTTCTTCCGTCTGCGTCACCCTAGCGCACTCGGAGTCTCTACCGGGAACCTTCTTTCCTTAGAAGTTATTCTCATTGAGGCATCTCCTCCCTTCTCTCCTTTCTGCACCCGTGTCCTCTCTCTCTCCTCCTCTGCCAATCCTCGGTCTGCCTTCTTGTCTCCTTAAGGTTATCCTGTTATCGGGCCGGCCGGTCCAGAAGGAAGGAGAGGAAGATGGAGGGCGGCGGTCGGAATGGTGGGTCTATGACTTGGACTCGCGCTTAGAGTTCCCTTGTCTTGCTGAGAAGTATCTTGCGAACTCTATGAGGCCCGACCTTATGTCAAGGTTCCCCGCTTACATGCAACAGTAAGAGCACTTCCCTCGCTACCGCCAGCTCCTACCGCCCAGGTCGTCTTCTTCTTCAGCTCGTTTAGTCAGTTTTCTGTTTATCGGAGTGGCTACATTATGCTACTTGGTCGTCCTTTCTCCTCTCTGTTCCCCTCTATTGCTGTCACTCTTTCCCGCTGTGGCAGTCGTTATCTCTTGCCTGCTCTCTATCGATTCTCTTCCTCTTTCATTAACATAATGATGGCATCTCAGGCGGTTCCGTCTTGTGGACGCTCAGAGCTATGTTCAGCTCTTCTCCTCAGACCGAAGCCATATGATGGCTGGTGGAGGCTGGAGCGCACCTCCTCCCTCCTACCCTCCAATCCAGGCTCTAGGTGATGCTGACCCTCCTCTGACCACCTGACGTTCACCTCTTCTGTCATTACAGCCTCTCCTTGGCAATCGTTCTCTCTGCTTCTGACCCCTTACGCTCTCAATCTGTCCTTGCGCTTGTCTCCGTGCGTCCCCATCTCTGCCTCTGCCAGCTCCTGTCGTTCGGAGCAGCCAGTCTCACCCCGCTCCTGTCTTTGCTTCTATCGCTTTCACTTGTCTCTCACCTTCAATAGGGGAGAGTACAAACCTACATCGATGGCTTGACATGGCGTCAGATGTCTGCCACACTGTTAAAGAAGTGGACACAACGGGCTGGGGCTCGGTGGTTGATCTAAACCTCCTGCTCCAATATCTGAAGACGTTAGAGCAACCAGCACAGGGAACTCATCTAACTTAGAAGCGGAGAAACGGCATGCAAAAAGAGGGAGCTAAGTCAGGGCACATGAGTAGAAGAGCGCTGAAAAGAAGGACTGAAATGGATCTCTTTGGCCAACAGCAACAAAAGGCCCTACCAACGGCCAGGTGTGCATTTGAAAGAGGAGAATTGAACATTGAAGGACGGAAAGGGAACAGCGCCTGCCCATGTCCAGTGTGCGCTGAACAGCCGGTTAGACAGTAGTTGTACTCTACAACGGTGAATCGCTAGGATTATTGTACTGTAAGACCCATCGTGTTCTTTTGTCTGGAAAGTGGAGAGTGGGTAAGAGGACAAGCCATCTGCTGCTTAAAAAGTAGAGAGAGAGAAAGAGCAGATAGCATAGAAGCCGCACAGTGTCAGCACTATGTAAAGCTGTCGCGAACATGTTAATAACATAACTTTCTTAGGCTAGACATAAGCCTGGGGCAGTGTCAGCACTATGTAAAGCTGTCGCGAACATGTTAATAACATAACTTTCTTAGGCTAGACATAAGCCTGGGGCGCAGAGTACAGTACGGAGACTTTCAAGGCCTCGCCTCTCCCTTCTCTGCTTATTCTACGAAGTCTTCTCCTTCTTTCCTTGATCATTGTACTTATTGAAGTCTCCCATGAAAGGGGCACCCAGGGAGAAGAGGGTCGTGGCTCCATTTAGTCCTAGCACAGCCATGGCCAGGCGTGCGACGACCGCAAAGCCACCGATGTCCCTTAGATGGCAGCGCCCAATGCTCTTGAAGATCTCGTCTGGGAGCTGCTCAGGCTTCACAGCGAGAGGAAGTACCATTTCAAGGCTCTCAAGCTTGTGCGTACCCTCATAGAAGCGGGACGAAACAGGAGAAGGATGAATGGACACGATATCCACGCCTCTGGCGGTACTTTCAACAGCGAGCGAGGCAGCGAACTCTGAGAGGAAAGCCTTGGTAGAGCCATATCTAAAAATGAACATAACCAAAAGTTAGGTCAAGACGATTAAACGTAGGAGAGTAGAGATGGATGTGAGAGAGACAGACACATGTGCACACGTAGAGACCAAAAGAGAGAAAGAGATAGCGACAGAGAGTGAGAAAGAGAGAGAAGGCGAACATGATAGTGAGCCAAAGACATAGCAAGAGAGGAGAACGAGAACTGAACTTACAGCACACTAAACGGAGAGGGAATGTACCCTGCAGCAGACGACGTAAAGACCACACAGCCTCTGGTCTGGGTTCTGATCAGCTTCGATAGGTAATGATGGGTGATGCGCACTGCGGCGGTAGCATTGCACTCAAGATTTGCCAGGTGCTTCTCTACGGGGCTCTGATCAAAGAATCCTGTGACGATGTAGCCCGCGTTGTTGAAGATAACTTGCACCTTGATGTCCTTTGTAGCCTCAATGATGGGTTCCATATAGTTAACATTAGGAGAGAACGTAACACCGACCGAGCGGAAGGACTGGTTAGGGTGCTTCTCCTTCAACTCTTGGACGGTCTGAGACAGAAGATCGTCACCTATTGCCACCACCACGACATTCAGCCCTTGACCTGCCAGTTTCTCTGCCAGAGCTTTGCCTATCCCGCTGCTGCCACCTGTCACTAGCGCCCACTCCGCATTGTACTTCTTCTTCAGATTTGGCACAGGTAGAACTGCCATGAGAAAGAAGGGAAGGACGTAGAAAGCGAGGTGGATGATCGCCAATATCCCGAGCCCATAGATCAGATAGCTGACCAAGCAGCCAATGACTGCCATCCTTACTAGTGATAGAGTTGGACTGTCTTGTCAAAGGAGCTGCGATAGCTTTCCCTAGGAACTCAATCAGCCGTAATCACCAATAGCAGAGCTCTTGTTTAGACCAGAGTTTAGCGCAACGGAGGATGGACTGCCTGGTGCTTTAGGGATGAACAGATCCTGGGCTTTATTAGAAGCATGAGACACAAGCAGCAGAAGCAGCACACTTTCGTGGGCCCGGGAGGAGGAGCGATGGAAGAGATGACGAGCGTCTGCAGTGTCCGAAAAGATCTTCCCGACGTGGGGAGGAGGATGCGGCCATCAGAACACCGTCAACACAAGCGGCATGACTCCAGGGGTAGCTCTGGGGATCCTAACAGTATCCTGAATAGCGGTCCTGTTGCCCATTGCCCCTGTCCTGTACACTCCACAATCAATCCACGTTGTTGACCTTTTCCGAAATCAGAGAGGTAGATATTTAGAATTCAAGAGCTGTTGGCGGGAGCCGGTAACGCTGGTGTGTAGCGGGTGAAAAGACAGTGGGCAGGAGGACCGCGGTTCCTCTGCAGCTGCGCTTGAGATCGGCGGATTATTGAGCTTCGCACCCGCGATAGAGGCCAAATATCGGGGCGGCTTCCTTGCTGGAGCCAGATGTCCTCATCCCTCTCTCTCCTTACATTATAAGAGATACTCCTGGAGGCTCACATGCAGCTTATCCTATGTTAAGAGAGTCCTCGTCCTTAGGCGGTTGGGTGCCTACATGTCAAACGTGAAGTGAATAGCCCGGGGGAATGATGCAAGAAGGTGGTTACGGTTCTGCCCGAGACCTATCACGGCCCGGGATAACTCCAACTAAGACGACAGAGGACAGGAGAGGGGAGACCGTGCTAAGGCTGAGGCACCAAGCGGGGCACATTTGCGTCTCTGCTAGTGATGGCTGGGCTTCCGATAAAGACGTTTTCAGTCGTCTTTCCCGAGACCTGACTCTACATTTTGAGTCCTTCCTCTCAGTGCAGGATCTGCTGGTCCTCACCACGGTGTCGTCGTCCTTCCATGCCCATCTTTCCTCTCAGGATGTCTGGAGGTCTCTTTTTCTTCTTCGTTGGGGTTCCGAGTATCGGGTGGACCCGTCAACCAAAGTGTCACCTACCTTGTACTCTATGATCTCCTCCACCAGCTTCTGGGCGACGGTGGAGCGAGCGTTTACCCTTTCGCCCACTATATCCAGAAACTATAAGGGCGATCACCAGAAACAGGTTACCAGATAGTTATAACGGGTTCTAGCACTAAGATCTCTCTTACTTTTGACGGCCTTCTATGCTGCCCACACCCACGTTGAGATCTACCAAGCATGTATCCCTACCACCGTGCCTGGGCTCTGACTTGCTACGCCCTTGTATTTGGCTATTTTAACCTATGTCCCTATAGTTCTTCAGCCTCTTATTCTCCTCTCAATCCCTTTAGTGCTCCCGCTTCGTCCTCGCCACTTCGGGTTTTGCCTGTACTTCTTTGTCCGATTGGCTTGCTGGTGGCTGACCTTAGGCATGCCTTTCCGTAGCTGCCTGTAACAGGCCGAGGACACTGTCGAGAGATGAGCTCCTGGAAGCTGGTTTTTGTCCTTAG
Organism: Hyphochytrium catenoides; assembly: GCA_900088475.1. Taxonomy (NCBI): domain Eukaryota; class Hyphochytriomycetes; order Hyphochytriales; family Hyphochytriaceae; genus Hyphochytrium; species Hyphochytrium catenoides. Next base: position 46,300 of record FLMG01002864.1, on the reverse strand, counting down.
AGAGCAGGGTCGAGACCTTCTGACCTGCAGGTGGCTTTACCTTTTCTCGCCCTTTATCCTCCTCATTAATGCGTCGGGCTCCTCAGTCCCGAATGTATCTTCAGTAGAATTAGTTGGCTGTCCCTACATGGCCTTTCCTGGGGTTGAGTCTGCTGTACGCAGATTTTTATGTTCAATGCTATCGGACTGCCACCGAGTCTTACGCCCATATTCTTTCTACTCCCTGCTTCCTTCCCTGTTTCTTTGGTGACAGCATCTGCAATGAGCTCGATATCTTTAGCGCAATGAGCGTTTGGGAAGCAGCCCAATCTATCACGGAGGGTTCTTCTACTCTCTGGGTCGTGCCTTGCGATTGCGCCTTTGCGGCCCATCGCCTATGCCTGGAAAAGCGGTTGCACATGAAGCGGCAGTGGTGCTCCCTCTTCGCTTCTCAGGAGGAGAAGGCGCGTATCATGTCACAGAGGATAGGGGATTGCCCCTGCTGCGGGAAGCCATTGGAAGTGGGATTGCGACTCCCTCTCTCCTTTGAGGAACTTTGCCGCATCTCCTGGCAGGTAATGCAAGGACTCTCTTTTTGTAGGAATCCACCCAAAGCCTCCTGTTCTTTCTTGCTGAACATTTGGCCAGCTTAGTATTATCCTATGCCCATACTCTCGTCGCTTGTATCTAAGGCGCGTGAAGTTAGTTTGCTTCGATGTGTCTGTCCGCCCACTGCCCTTGTTCTAGTACTTGGTTTCTGCTTGACGGCGATCCGCATATTGTCTGTCATTGCTCTTACCAACCTAGCCTTACGCTAGGATTCGGTAGCTTTAGTCCTGCCAGAATCTCACCAGACCTCTGATCTCCCTTCTCACTACGCTCTTATATCCTTTCTTGCCTTGTGTAACAGGACAAAGAGGCATGGAAGCACTTTTTTGAGTCAATCGGTGCTTTCCTGGGAGCAATCGCCATTCATTCATTGATAGCCTTTGGGACTCAAACTCAAGAGTCAAGCTTTGAGACTCCTTCGCTTATCCTGCTTTGGCTCTTCTACCAACAAACTCTCCTGCTGCAGAAAGTCTT
>FLMG01002864.1:19980-45180 GCA_900088475.1 Hyphochytrium catenoides | reverse complement strand
TTCGTCCTCTCCGTCTTCCTCGTTTTCTTGGGCTACTCTCCTCTTCCAGGAAGCGTTCTTACAGCACTCTCTCCTGGTAAGAAGCTCCAACCCTTCGTTGAATTCTGCCATTTTCTAACACTCTCTCACTCTAACCGTTGATTAAAATGAACCGGGCAGACTGTTGGCTACTTGGGCTTGGCTCGTACATGTCTACATCCTACCTCTTCCAGACGCTGCTACTGATCTATTCATTGGCTTTCTTTGCCATCGGCTCCACCATCATCCTTGTCTTCTGGAACACCGCCTACCGTGTGGTCACAGTCTCCGGCCGATCAAGAGAGGGAGAAAAGGGACCGACCGTCTATCCTGACCACCTGGCGATGAGAGTGCGGAGTGTCTTGGACTTGACCTAAGGGAATGAGTCCATAGAGCTAGAAAAGTATTCCTCACGTTATTTATTGCTTTATAATGATAATTTATGGCTTGTGTGAGCTGCGTAGACGGCACGAATGGCTCTCTATGAGTTTGCGGAACTACCCGGAAAGTCTCTTCTTTCTACCTCTGACTGCCAACAAGCCGCAGAGAACAAGAGTGGCTATGGCGGCACTGCTGCCCTTAGGGACCTGCGTGCGCGCTATCCGGCGCCAGAACGTGACTATGAACTGAACAGCGGAAAAGGAACCTGGTCGGTCTTTTCTAGGGGTCAGCTGAGGACTAGACCTCCGGGCTTCTTCGGAAGTATCTCTCGTTTCCTGCAGGTGCTCTTCGCCTTCAATGGCAAGTGCCTTGCCTGATGTGGACATTAGGCCTTTCAGTTTGCCATACAAATGGATGGCGAACAGAGTGATCTGCCGCCGCTCCTCTGCGTAGTGTGGGTCAATAAACATCTGCGCCAACCGGAGCCAAATCGTGGAGATGGCGACAAATGTTGTCCCTGCAATGCTGGCGGTTCGTGCCACACTGACAAGTGTCGCTCGGGCATGCTTGGAGGTCATGAGCTGTACACCATTCAAAATTTAGTGAGGCCGAAGGAAGGAGCTCCATTTGAGCCAAACAAAGAGTTCATAGGTTCTTAGGTAGCAAGAGAGAGTGGGAGAACAAAGAACAGGAAGAGCTTTCCAGGGGTCCTGCTTTCTACCTGCAGAAGCATCAAGCCCACCGAAGCCATTGCTATGCTTTCTACTGCTGTTTCATCGAAGGACATCAAGAAACCTCTTGTGATTCTAACGGCATAGAGAGGGTAGAGAAGAGGCTCAGCACTTTCACCGTGTTTTTAAGCTGAAGATATGGGTACCGGGACAGAGAGAGGAAGAAAGTTGGAAGAGCAAGAAAGAAGCGTCCCAAAGACTTAAAGCATGACAGTAGACGATGAGATGGTCAGAATCAGAGGAAGACGATACCTAGAGATCCTATCGTGAAGAAGCTTCATTAAAAAGGTCTCCGTCGTCACGATTGATCGTCTTTTCCTTGACACAAAGGTCTTGGTCGGTGTCTTTGTCACAGATTGTTCAGTCATAGACAGCAACAACGCATCAGAAGACCTTTTTCTAGAGAAGATGAAGCCCTCGCTGCTATCCTCTTCTTCTTGCACTGGTGCCAAATCTACTGCCTTTTCTGCCTCCTTGCCTACGACAAGAGGGCCGCCTCTCGGTGGACTCGACCGTCGCTGTTTCGAGCGTGTAGTGTCTCTTTCCTCATACTTTGGATAGAGAACGCGTTGAAGCCACTTAGGCAGCACCCCCAGCAGACCTCTCCTCATGAGCCTCTTCCGTACAGTCTGTGGCATATTCTTCAATGCCGTTCTCGTCTCAAGCTTGTTAAGTCCGAGGAAGAAGGGGACATACATCTTCATCTGCTCAAGAAAGCTAGAATCCGTGAGCCACTCTAACAGCGTTCTATTCAGTAGCAAGCTCTGCAGAGACTGAGGTAGGTATTGCAGAAGACCCTCCTGGTTATAAAGACAGGTAGAAGCATGTCAGTGGATGCATTCTTGTCATGAAGAGAGACATTCTGACACGGAGACAGTAGTAGATAGACGTTAGACAAGGAGATAGACCCAGACGTGGCCGAAACATAGTTCATAACCCCTCAGGACACTCAGCGCGAGAGTCTTTCCATTTCCTATAGACTTACAGTCAAGACGGTGTACTTATAGAAGCGCCAGAAGTCCACAGTGATGCAGTACCAAAACCCCGTAGAACCTAGATAGGTCATCAGCATTCCAAGAAGGACAGGCCGGGATAAGGCATGAGCCACGACTGCGGAGGTGGAGAAGACAAGTAGCACCGCGCTTGAAATTCTTATAATCGACAGTCCAACCTAGAGATGTGGGCATGATGGGGAAGAGATGGGTTAGAAAATAGATAGGCAAATAAAAGCAATGCAAAGGGTAGCGAGCTACGGAGGAGGAACCAACATGCCGGTAAGAAATGAGCTAGAAGGAAGAGGAAGCAAGAGAGAGAAATACAGAGAGACAGAGCGCGCGAGAGAGAGGGGAAGAGAGAGGAGAAGAAAGAGAAAGAGGAGGTGAGATGCGCGGGTGAGATAGGGCGGCATTCAACAGAAGGGGCAAAGAATGAGAGAGTTATACGGTCACCTGTCTAAAGCTACGGAACCGTGAAGCTTGAACAGCAAATTGGAGCAGCCAGAAGAGTGGATAGTTCAGGAGTAGAGCAGCGCAATAATAGTCAAAGACAGCCACTCCTGTCCAAAGAGGATCTAGAACAAGCTTTACATAAGGGGATTCCCAGTCTATTGTGACCGAGGTGGCAGCATAGAGGCAGACGACGGGAATGAGGAGAAAGAAGGTGGCAAACGCCCACACAGCAGCAGTGCTGGTATAAAGGCTCCACATGTACTCATATGTGCTGCTCGCAGCAGTTTTCACAGCGGTCTCTGCTGCTCGTGTAGCCCCTGTGGCCACCTCCACAAGCAACCGGCTAGGGACCCGCGTAAGAGAAGAGATGTGTTCTGATAGCTTCCGCACAGGAGGAGGGCGCTTCTCTGCAAAGCTCTTGGCTAAGAGAGCCTTAAGAGAGGCAAGGATAGCCCCCATGGAGGATATGGAGTTTCTCCAAGTCATGCCGGTAGTCTCGGCTCCATCTATGGAGCTAAAGACCAGGTAGTCTTCGCTGTCGGAATAGCTTTCATCTGTAGCTTCAAGATAATAAGCCCCATTGCTCTGCTGCTGATGGTGGTGATGGCCGTTCATCATTGAGAAGTCTTCATCCTGAACATTGCCAGCAATGAGCTCCTCTGACGAGCCTAGTTGCAGATCTCTAGCGGTTGGCAGAGGCATCGTACCAACGCAGCACCAGCTAGTAGGCTGAGTATGGAGCCGGATTGAGAGGGGAGCTACTAGCTATGAAGCCAAGAGCAGTACATAGATAAGTAGTAGCGTTAGGCCATGTGTTTTAGGCCGTTAGGGCTTCAGGAGGCCCTTCTGGCTATTGGATGGGGCTCATTAGCCTTTGTAAGAGGATCGCTAGTGCTTCTTGTCTTCCTCCAAAAGCCAGAATCTGTCTTGAGCTCAGACAGCGCGTGAGACGCTCAATCTACGGTCTCGATGGCCTGGCATGCTCCTTCTATGAAACGTTCTGATGACGCTCAGAGAGGCCGTCGAAACATGGGGAGGCAAGATCCTGAAAGCCCAGCAGCCTTTATCTTAGAGTGCGCTGATCTACTGGGAAGATCCTTGGCAAGCGAAGAGGAGGTAGTAGTCACTCAAGGAGACAGCACTATGGGATGGAGCAAGAGAGCGCGGGAGGGACCTGTGGGAGAGAGCCTAAGAGATCAAGGGGACAGAGAGAGAGAGAGTTGAGAGAGCGAGGGTAACAGAGAGAGCAGGAGAGGAAGGGAGAGAGAGCTGGGAGAGAGAGAGAGCAAGATGTTCCTCTTCAAGGAACGGCGATGGCCAGCTGCCTGACCAGCGCTGCCCTCCCTGCGAGCTTGTCAGGCGCTTTTGTTCCTTTCCCTTGATCACTGCAGCATCCCCGAAAGGCTTAGGAAGTGAAAGAATCACTATCTGATTATCAGGTCACAGTTCTGGCTGCTACCCATAATCCTGTTGTTGGTTACCCATATAGCCTTCGCGGTGCAGTTTGATTGGCTATTTAGAGAGGCGATGGCCAATCAGCTTTCGCCAAATAGCACATTAGTCGACCCAGGTTAATATGCTATTGAGCCTGGGTAGCCCATAACTCAGTCCACCTCCTGGACAAAAATAACGGATCACTGATGAACTGAAGTTCCATCTGGAAGAGCTCTACATACAGCGATAATAATGATAAGGGAGAGAGAGGAGAAGCCTATGGTTGTTTTCTTCATAGAGGATAGAGCTTTCTTCCAAAAGGCTACGTCCAGATGGATGATAGTGAGTGAAGACAAGCCCTTGACCAGAGGAGGGTTGAACAATGACAGCTCCCTTCCTGGAGAATTTTTATATAATATTGTGAAGGATGAGGTTGAAAGTAGTGCCCCTTCCGCGTTGTGCCATGGTCCGGCATGGGAGACCTATTCAACCTCCACCTTTATCGGGTCGAAGACAAGTCATACGCAGCCAAGATGAAGTATGGATGGTAATAGTTAGTGTTATGGGTGTTTCTATCGCATTCTTAGACCTCCTATTAGCAGCGATGATTCGTCTCTTGCTACGCTGTAATCCTCACCGGTTTTCATTATGGAAGCCCTACCAAGCACTAAGCTTTATAAAGAATATATATCTCCCTTTCCCTAAATAGGGTGAAAGGAGCCGTGCTCAGGCGAAGTAGCTACCTCGCCTCTGAACTCAGCAGGCGAGAGAGATAAAGGACGAGTTGTCCCCAGAGAAAGCTTCTCAGCTTCTCAGGAGGCATTAGCAAGCACAGTTCTGAGCCTTCAAGGTGCTCTCCGTTGCTGGTGGATCTGGAGTGAGCTTGATATTTTCCACTGCCCAAGCAAGTAGCACCTTAGAATGACGCTCATTTAACCCCATTAAATAGGAAGCAAAAAGTTACTTACAGTTCGAAGTTCCACTCGCTTGAGAGCTTTCCATTCCTGGCAGAACAGTGGCCAGCTTTCTGAATAGCGCCTTGATGTTATAGCCCGCCTTTGCGCTTGTCTCAATAAAGAGAACGTTCTCCTCTTTGGACTTTGCTTCTCCCTCTTCTACTGAGACTTGCCTGTAAGATAAGAGGGAAACGTCAGCTCCGACACTTCTGCCAGGGGCTTCCGAATGACGGACCTTCTGTCAGCCAAGTCCGTCTTATTTCCTACAAGCATTATAACAACATCGTTCCCGCGCTCCGTCCGTACGTCTTCTATCCACTTAGATGTGTTCAAGAATGAAGCGCGATCTGTTCTCTGCATGTCAGTGTTTGGTTTGATAGGTAGGGAGAAGAGCGCACTTACTTGTGATGTCGTAAACGACTACCGCCACAGAAGAATCTCTGATGTAGCTTGGTATCAAACTTCTAAATCTCCTGATACACCATCGAGAAAATCATTAGGACGCTCTATTCGATGGAAAGCAAGAGAAATCGGGACTTACTCTTGCCCCGCGGTGTCCCATAGCTGTAGTCTCACGGTACGGTCCTCCAAGTACATGGTTTTGGATAAAAAGTCAATACCTATGGTCGCCTGTATACTCTCCATCAGCTGAGGTTCTAGAGCATTCAAAGGGCCAAAACTCACCTGGTATGCATTGTCGAATGTGTCATACATAAAGCGCGTGATCATCGAAGTCTTTCCCACTCCCTGATCTCCGAGAAAGACAAGCTTGTATTTTGCCAAAGGCGCAATCTGCGGCAGACCAGCTGGTGCTGACGAGCTTGATTCGTTACCGCTCGCACTCTTGGCATCTGGCTGGTTCTGGCTGGAGTTGTCACCCATTCTGACAACCTCAAAACTCTAACCACGCTAGTTTTTGATTGACAAAGACTGCAGATCGCAAGCCGCGTACGACCTTTGTATAGTGCAAATCACCACACTATTGCACGAACTTGATGCTTGGATCCCAAGAGGACGCTCAATCGACTCTCTTTAGTCTAGAGGAGTCTCGATATCAAACGACGACGTCTCGTAGCAAACCAATATAAAAGCGAACCCAGGTGGATCACACTTCCATCGAGAACATAGAGTTACACCACAACAACTGGACCATACAAGGCACTCTATCTCCTTTACTGACGACCTGCGACCCTCTCTGTCTGGAAATCTGCTCTATCGTTCTTCCACTTGTCGGACGCTAGTGGCGAGCTTCATTCATCAGCCGTCTTTGAGCTAGCTGCGTTCTTCTTTTGTCTTGGGAAGTGCTTGCCGCTGTCTGCTTTTCTTCTCAAAATAATCGCCCCATTTCTTTGGCCGTTTGGCCGCTTTTCCCTAAACTCTGGCCAAGTCCCAGGGGATCGCTGGCAAAAGCTCAAGTCCAAGTATATTCACTTACTTATATCAATTTTCCTACTTGTTGGAGTTGGAAAACTTGTACTTGTCAGACTCCAGTCAGTGAAGCTGAAAGGGCACTGATTATTATTGACCCGCGCCTTTCGCACATCAGAACCCTAGAAGAACCCTCCAGCAGCTCCTCCGGCGCGCTGATCCATCTCTGAAGCTCATCATAACCTAGTAGCATGCCTTGAAGAAGGAAGCCGCCGCAGTCTTGCAGAGCCTAACAGTAGCAGAGATGACTGACTTCCTCCGATATGCTGTCGCATCCCAGTTATCAAGTTCTACCGCGGAAGCGACCCCAGACGCTGCGGCCTTCAATAGAGATAGACCCGCAGGAGGGTGTAAAGAAATTTCGAATCCAAGGGCATCGGCTCTTTTGCTGGCCTTATGCATCTAGTCTGGAAGGTTCAAGCCATGTCCGCAGACTCTGGAACTACTGAGTACGATGTTATTATAGTCGGGAGTGGGCCTGGGGGCCTAGGACCGTAGTAGAGTACCTTTCACGTAACCTCTAAATCCGGGTGTTAGCAATAGAGGCAGGTGGGCCTTCCCTTCAGGCGGTGCAAGGAGGCCCCATGTTACGCCAGCGGAATGGGCTGGACACGGTCTTTGCCATACCTGGAGAATATGCTAGAGTGCGTTCGAATTTGAAAGGGACAGGTATCGTATAGACTGATTTAGTAGCCCCTGGACGTGGCTTCGAAAGCGCATCGGGAATGCTCCTTCTTAAACGAGCCCTATACTTTTGCTCCCCGGACGCTTATGCCAAGGAGAGCACGTGGGCTTTAACCCTGAGGAAGTGAGACAAGGCTTCGAGCAGATTGAGAACTTTTTAGTTGGACTGCACACCTTCCTCAGATAACGGCACTACCTACAGGCAGCCTTCCATATCGTGGCCAGAACACTGACAGCCAACGGATACAGGGAGACAGAGCTAAAGGAATCCAAAGCTCGGAACACCAAAAGCAAAACCTGTAACCACCCTCCCGACGCTATCAACTCGGGCCTGCGCGAATCTTCGGCGAAAACCTTCCACACCAAGCGAAAGATAGGAGTAACGTACAGGTCATCATTCCTTTTGCGACGGCCTCTCATATTCACCATGATAAGGGAAAATCGATTGGTGTTACCTACGAGAGTCAAAGAAAGCTTGTCGATGTAGGATTGGTTCCGTTACTATAGCGGCGCTTGGAAAGTTCCCTGGGTCCCGTGCTAAGGACTTTGCCTCGGTTGGTCATCATCGATAAATCGAAGACGTAGGAGATAATATCTTTGACACAACTCTGGTTACCCCTTCGTTCCAGCACAAAGATATGAAGCTATAACGCTCCTGATGCATGCGATACAGCAGCACATGGAAGGAAAAAAAAACGGGATCATGGGCTAATCCTGACCCAGTGCTGATTGGCTATGAGACTATAACATGACTGGTACAAGTCGTGAGTATATTACAAGCCACTTTATCACCTTATGGCTGTGCGAGCTCGACGGGAAGCATTACGCCCTCCGTACATTGACAATCCTACCTCGCGAGTGCCTGGATCTTATAAGACCGATGGAGAATGGTACGGTTCTTCTGCCAACAGCCTTTACCTCTCGACGAAGGACAATGTCAAGGCCATGACCAACTACCTCAAGAAACCCGTGAGAATGCTGACCTCCAATATGGGTATGTACCTGTAATTCCGGCCGCAACCGAGGACATCGAGGGCATGCGTGCGGAAAAATGGACTCGTTACCAGTCACTGCGGTGGAAGCTGTTACACAGCGTCTGACAAGGCAGACCAGCGGCGTTGTAGGGATGAGACGTTCAAGGTCATTGGTACTTCAAACATCTACATAGGGAATGGCAGTTTGATGAAGGAAGTCGCCGTCAACTCCTATGGCTTCATTACATACATCGGCCACTAGGAGGCCGTTAATGTCATAGCTTCATTCGCCCCAATGGGGGTGCTACAACGTCGGCAGACGGCACTGCACAGGACAGCAAACCGTACTATGAGAAAGAGGGTGCGGCAACTAAGCCCCTGTCCAGTTCTTCTCTACGTCACTCAGCGTTGGAAGGAAGAACCTTGATGATAATTGTGGATCGCTTGTGCATTCTTTTGGGTCTCTGCCGCGTCGAGGCACTATTCATGTTGTCAGGAGCTAGGTGGAGCCTTATTTGCTGTCATGAAAGAGCGACGGAAGTACCCGCCTCCCACAAGCTCCTACCAAATGAATCTCTCGTATGATATGCTGGATCAAAATCAATGTAAAGTATAATTTGCTTACGTCCGCCGTGCAGGCGTGATTACTAGCTGAAGGCATAAGGCTTCATCCCATGACTTACAGGGACCCATAGTTCGCAAGATGCGAGAAGGCACGTGGAAAGCCTATAGGTCCTGCTTAGCGCCTTCCTCCGGTACTTCATCCATAAGCTCTCCACTCTTCTTGATCACTACTTCCTGCGTGGGAGAGCCGCTACCAGTGCCCACGGCCTCAATGGCTTTGACCACGTCCATGCCCTCAAGAACCTTGCCGAAGACGACGTGGCGGCCTACGGATTAGCAAATTTAAGAGTTTGTAGTGCCACTCTTGACTAAGATAGAGAGAAGATCATAGAGACCCACCATCCAACCAAGGGGTTTTGACAGTTGTGATGAAGAACTGGCTGCCGTTCGTGTTCTTTCCAGCGTTTGCCATGCTGAGAAGACCAGGCTCCTTGTGCTTGCTGGAAAGAAGAGAGACAAACATGTGAGAGAGGCGCAGTGAGCATTAAAGGTGTGGTGATCGCCTCACAGCTTAAAGTTCTCGTCCTCAAACTTTTCGCCGTAGATGCTCTCGCCACCCATGCCATTGCCGTGTGTGAAGTCACCCTGCAGGACAGGGTAAGTGGTTCGTACAGGCCTAGATGTTTCACTGAAATAGTCTTACGCCTTGAATCATAAAGTCAGGAATGACCCTGTGGAACTTGCTGCCTTGGTAGTGCAGAGGCTTGCCGGACTTGCCAAGTCCCTTTTCACCAGTGCACAGAGCACGGAAGTTCTCGGTAGTTTTGGGCACGGTATTGCCGTAAAGCCCCATGACGATACGTCCTGAAGGGGGGAGTTCTCGTTTAGTCCCAAAGGTAGCTCTTAAAGCGTGTAGAGCAATAAGGACGTTTACCAGCATCCTTGCCTCCAATGGAGACATCGAAATAGACCTTATGGGTAATTTTGGGGCCTTTCTTCTTTGCATCAGCTGGCGCAGTACAAATCGCTACCACCAGCGCCGCTATGACGGCGATGCTACTGAAGAACCTCATGTTTCTTGAAGGCGACCGTCCAGTTATCCTTGGAAGAGACTGTCTGGAGCTTCGCGGAGATTGCAGAATGAGCGGCGCCGTACTGTTGAAGATCAGAAAGAAGGCTCTATTTGAAGGCTGAGAATGTGAGGGGAGGATCTTTCCTTTTCTTCTGCTGCGCTGCCGTTCTTCCACGTAACAATCAGAAAGAACGCAATGAAAGATACAACGAAAGCTGAGGTTTCTTTCAATTGTTGTCTCTCTGACTAGCTAAAGGAGTGCGGCACCGTAACTTACCACTTGTGGAGATCTATGAATCTTTCCCCAGATCCGACTATTGTTGATAGGCCTGAGCTATATTTTGAACAACATCCACAAAAGAATCAATGTATCGGTTTTAGTGATGATTATCACATATGTGCCGCTTCGTATTGATGCAATCTTCAGAATTAGCTTCAACAGTCCAGACGCCAGCTGCGCCGGATGCAGCTCTGGCTTAGGCTTCGTCATCCCGTCGTTAGCTCCAAGGCCAGCCATTAGCAGCCCTCTAGCCTTCAAGAAATGAACCAAAGACACTAAGGAACCTGATACGCATCCAAGCAGTAAAGGCTTAAAGATACAGAGGAAGTGGTATCGAGGAACCTGATACACCTCTGGGAAGTAAAGGCCCCAAGGTACAGAGGAAAGTGGTCATGACTCTACAGTCAGGTGCCTCTGCAAGCCCTCCTGCGGACGATGACATAGAAAGCGGTATGGGGGCCTCGTTTTTTCCGTGTGGATGCTTAGTACTCAGAAACATCTTCTGCTTGCAGTGAAGAACAAAACTAGGAAGCCGCTCCTCAAGGAATTTGACCTTCGCAAGGTCCTGGGCACGGTAAGGTCTAGAAAAACTCTACTCTGTCATTATCCGCAGGAATAGTACTTCTTGATCGTTAACATTCATATATTTGGCTTAGGGAAACTGTTCCCAAGTACAGTATGCAATCCACAAGAAGAGTGGAGAAGAATTTGCCCTGAAAGTGGTTGACAAAAGGACAGTCTCACGGCTGAAGATCCGCCATAAGAATCTACATAATGAGCTTCTTATGGAGAAGCAAGTGCTAAATAAGTTGGAGAGTCCATTCATCATCCAACTGTATAGCACTTTCCAGGTAACGTAGTCTGCTAGGGGAATGTCTCCGTCTAGTGAATGAGACTGGCCCCTGACTCCTAACACACACACCGTCTTCACAGGATGCAGAAAGTCTATACTATCTAATGGAATATCCTGGTGGAGGGGACTTATGGGAGCGCTTGTTGGACGATGGTGTCCCTGTGGGTTGCGGGGAGAGGTTGGCTCAGTTCTATGCGGCAGATATTGTGCAGGCGTTGCTCTACTTACGCTCGAAAGGAATAGTTCATAGGTAACACTGCGTCTGACATGGCCTACCCCTATGTCCAAGAAGTGAAAAATAACGTCTGTCTAACACTTGGCATCGGATGCCGGTGGCCTCGCTCACTTTTCTCTCTCTGCCCTCCTTGTTTTTCGCTTCCGTTTCACTACTTTGTCCTCCCTACCTCCTTCCTACCTTTTAACTCATTACTTCTTTCCCCACCTGCTAACCGTGAATGTACCGAAGAGATCTAAAGCCTGAGAACATGGTAATTGGGAGGGATGGCCATCTCAAACTGATAGACTTTGGCACGGCAAAAGATTTGCGAGATGCCTCTTTAAACGGGCCCAACTTTGTCGGTGAGTTGATTCTTCTTTAGCCAGCGGTTGGGCCATTAACTAGCCTCTCTTGGTAGATAACTAACAAAGGGTGGAACTAAGGGACGCCGGAGTACATGTCGCCAGAGACAATTGACTCCAAGAATGTATCGTACGACGCAGATGCATGGGCTTTAGGGAACATTATTTTTCAGGTAGGACCCACCGAATAAGGAGCTGATCAGGCAGGATAGAGAGGAACCTAGAATAGATACATCGTATCCAAGTGTGTGGAGTGCTCCCCGCCGCTACAAAGCGATGGAAGCAAACTTTGATGGAAGCAGAAAGAGATTAATAGGGAAAAGGGAACAAGTGAACTGGTGGATCTACTAGGGTATAGCGGACTCTGATACTCTCTCCATTCTATCAGCTCTTAGATGGATTTCCTCCCTTCAAAACCAGTGGAGTATATACGACCATGCTCAAGGCTAAGCAGGGCCTGACGACCGACGATCTGCCTTCCCACTTTTCTGAAGAGGCGAAAAGCATAATAATGGGCTTGCTTGCCAGGAACATCTCGGATAGATTGGGCCTGGATGACGATATGACCTCGATCTTAGGTAGTGCCGCCTCTGGGTCCAATCTAATGGTCCCAAGAAAGCTGTTAATTGCTAATCGACATGTTGGATACATTTTCAGCACATCCTTTTTTCAAAGGCGTAGATTGGAGGCAGAGAATGTTGGAAGGACCGCCGGAGCCATCAGAGTCTTATCTCCGCGTCAGGAAGCTCGTGACTCGGATCCGAGAGTATGCAGCGGCCAAGTCCCCGTCAGTACCTGATGAGGATGGCCAATTCAACTTTATGCCGGGCGCTTTAAGCAACTTGGGTCCAAGAGAACGAAACGAAGTACTCCACCTGTTAGAGAGGCATAACATCCTCCACCTTCCAGGTGAGTAGGTTGTAAGACCGGCCCTTAGTAGAAGGATATGAAAAAGGAGAAGGCCAATGGTTTGCTGATGCCCGTGGCATGCCTCTGATAGTGGTGGCTCAGCTTTTTCACGAGGACCCTCTTCGTTGGCGCTTCCAGCGGACACGCAATAGGAGATATCCGCCCTTTACGATGAGTAATCAGATAGGATGGAAGGAGAAGCCGTTTTTCTTCATTCAGGCATGTCCAAAGCTCTAATTCAGTGACTTGATGCTGAGAGATTGATTAGGGAAATCTTTGACTGGCGGTACGAGTGATCTTCCAGAACGCCATAAAAGTGGTCTAGATAGAGAAATGGCCTCACCCTTGAACTGATTATTTTGTTATGATGCTAAAAGATATCAGACATCCAATTCGGTGCGACGGCAGAAGATGAATCGCTTTTGGCCCAGACCGTGGCTCATGTTAACCGTTTGAGGCCAAGCTTTGTACTCATAACTGGGGATTTGACCAATGTCGATCCCAAGCACGCCAGTCATCAGGTACTTTTAATGTATGTCCTTCACCTTTGCAGGCGCCACTAATCACTGGACGTTAAGGAAAAGGCAGAGAAAGTCAGAAGGGTCATGTGCAACATCTCTGAGACCATACCCATGGTACGGCTGTAGACATGGTGAACGGGGAAGTCCATTAGTTCCAGGACTCGTTAAGTCTTCCCTTTTTCATTTCGCTTCTTCAGCTGTTCGCTTGTGGAGATCAGGACATTGGGGCTAGTGGCTCGGGTCTCACTGAAGAGGGCCTCGAGGCATACAGGGATTGGTATGGCGACGATTATTTTTGCTTCTGGTAAGGCCGACTGTTCTTCTTCCTCTTCAGGGTTGTTGCTCAGCACATACATGGTCTAGATCACTGTTTCCTGTTCCTTGCGATTAGAGTTTCTCTTAACTCTTCGTCTAGCTGGCATACATGATCTGGCTCTTGGTCTTCCCCATCATCCTGGAGTTTATATTGGTTTGGATCTGTCTCCTGTTTGGCTGCGTCTTTCTCACTCGTGTCTTATTGCTCTCCCTTCTTGTGACGCAAACATGTCCATACTTCACTTTAAAAGCTAACCGGCTTGCCAGGTTCCAGGGCCTCTGTCTCTTAGTGCTGAATACATCGCTATTCATCTATCAGAAAAAGACGGAACATAAACGTGCCAGACAGAGCGGTAGGATTATGACCTCTTTCATGAAAAGAGAGTAGGCTAGCTGATGCTTGCACTTAGAGTGGCTCAGACGTGAACTGGAGATTGCTAAAGTCGGCTCTCAACATATAATCGTCGCGGGGTGAGTCGACGCCTCCTTCACCTCCGTTTCTTCCTGTCGATATGTTTATCACTTTTCTCTCCTAGTCTTGATTCTGTTCGGAGTAGGGCCTACATCCTCTTCATGGCTCCGTGGTCCCCACCTTTCCCTCTTGCATAAGTGCAAAGTGGGGCGTCTCGCACTTTCACTTCTCTACTAAGAGCGCTTGGTGGTCCACTCTATAGTACTCCACGATGATTTTCTTCCTGGACTTTGAAATGTACCCTCTGCACGTAGACACCACCCCTGGTTCCTCAAGGACAGTGAGGAGCCAGTTATGTTTCCGGGCGAGGAACCCGAGAGCGAAAACGCGGTTCACACTCCTGCTGGTTCGCTAAACATTCCCCCAGAGGTAACCACCTCAGGCACCGTCCCTGTGTACGTGCCTTTGGTCTTGATATATTGAATGGGTCTGTTCTTAGGAGCGAGGTATAACCATGGACCTGCTGCAACAATTGAAGGCCAAAGCCCTCCTTGCCGGCCACGCTCTCCGCAACTCAGAAGGACGCGTCCCAGCCCGAGAGCTCCCCAGGCCCAGGAGAGTTGAAGATGCAGATGAAGGTCCTCTAGCAGCTGTGGATATGGTGACCACTGGGGCTGCCTGCGGCTCCAACTTGGACAGACAGCCGGTAGATGTAACCCACTACGGCCTCTCCTCCTGTCTGCAGCTAGTTTACAGTGTCCTTCAAGTCCTTTTACCTCGGATCCATTGTTAGTCTTTTTACTTTCAAAGACTAACTAGCACACTTCAATACATCAAACTCTCCTGCCTCTAACGCACTTTCTGCCTCGGGATTGATAGGGCTTTCGGATCTTCAAGGTCTTCTACGGATGTATCGAACATGAGTACTTTCCTCTCGGTGCCGTCCCTGATTCTGTATCGTTGAAGGAGCCTGAGGAAAGCTTCAGGAGGTCCACCGATATTGAGGATGATTAAGCTTGACAAGAGAGGCTCATGCGGCTGCGATGTCTTCAACAGGAGTATATACTAAGGACGGAGAGGCTTCAGATCTATCGAAGCTTGTCCTATATCCAATGAGAAATGTTCTCACCAAACAATCTGTCTGGTGTGGTCAAATTTTATGCTTCTCCTCTTCACCAACAATCACACACTGTGACTGCAAGCACACAAACCCCTTATACTTGCACTAGCACGACATGTCAGTTATTGCGGCTCAGATCCAGATGATATTTCGAAAGATGGGAGTGCCACTGTCGGACTTTATCTACTAGATGGCAGCGTAAGGAAGGGCGCTCGCATGACATTTACAACCTTACAACCCGCTGTCTGCTTCTGGGTAATGACGAAAGAGACGTAGTTCATTTTGATGTACTAACTTGGTAATGAAAGCAATATATCTTATCTCTTCCTGCGTCTTCTATTCTTTGCTTACTTCTCCGCGCTGAGTAGACTTTCCTGGTCCTATACAAGGAAGTGAGGTATCCAGGACGAGGATTGAAAGCACACCAATTTCTCAGCGTAGATCCGGCCAGGACTTTGAGCCTGGCGGCTGAAAGCCCCTATATTAGGTACTGGGCAAGTACATCTTATAAGCTAGACCATATCCCTCTTCGAACCGTCCCGGAGTGAAGGTCTTAAGCACTCTTGTCGAGCCTGTAGCTGTATATATACCGTTCTCTTCTACGTTTGCGTCACTTCAGCTGCTCCAGAATCTGAACTTTGTAGCAACCCGAATAGAACCTAATCCAGATGTGCACTTAGGGTTGCTTTTTCTTTCTCTTTCGCTGTTTCTCTCTCTCACGCGCGCGTGTGCTCTCTCCTTACCCTGCGTCCATGCATATGTGTTGTTCTTGTTCCCTCACAAAGGTATTCTTCCGCCATCATCGGCTTCAGAAGCACCTTATAAAGGCATGGAGACTTTCGCCAGGACGCTAAGAGGACCATCCCGTCTCAAGGTTTCTAAACTTTCCTCGTCTTTCACGAGGAAGTATCCTGCAAAGCCTAGGGAATTCACACTGACACCCAGGTAGCAGTCTTCCCTTCGTCTGGCCACCATTGTCCACTTAGGCGTGACCAGCACATTATAGGACTCTTCGACTTCTTTGTGACAAACTCCCGCCTCCGAGAGCAGACTTTCCAGCTTAGCATGGAGTTTACCTATAGCGAATTAGACAGTCAATGGATGGAAGGGCAGGCCAGCGATAGTACAAAGGACACGTGAGGTCAGAGCTTAAGCTGACAAAGACTGATAGAAACCACATGATAGCTTGAAGAAGGCAATACTTACTTCCTAATGCCAACGGGTGTTCGTCAGAGGCAAGGTCATTGTTCAAGCAGACCGCATGACAGAAACGGAAAGCTGGGAGGCGGAACGGCGTGCCCCTACTGTCTCGTGCAGCTTGCGTGATGAGGTGGTCGACAGGCAGTGACTGCAACCAAACAGTCGGGAGAAGACATGAACGCGGGGAGCAAAGGAGGAAAAAAAGACAACGACTTATCAGAAAATGGCCCCAAATAGTGCTAAGAACCATCCTACTCTACCAGTTGCTCAAAGTCTTGGCCAGCTATCTCTCCATCCTCTACTCTCTTGCCAACAAGTTGGTCTATAGGCACAATTTGCATGTGTTTATGGCGTTGACTTTAGAAAGGCAAAGGAGGGCGCGCGTAGGATCCAGTTTGCGAGTCAGTAAGGAAGGAAGGAACAAGATAGAAGCCTAAGAGTTGAAATGACCAGGATAGAAGATGCATCTGAAGACGGTCCGTAGGTCAATTTACAGAGAGGAAGAGAGTCTACAAAGTCAGGGTAGAGACGATCGCTTCACACTTTAGCAGAGAAGGAAGAGAATACTCCATGAGCCTGAGGTTAACCGAACAAGCGCATAGAGAGATACATGGCACTTGCCTTGCTCCAGACTGTGGTCCACAATTATAGAACCCCAGACCGTTGAAGCTATATACGCACTCCATCAGTGCTCCTAGATCTACTGGAGTAAGCCCAGAAGATTGCTCCTCAAACTCCGTCGTGCATAGTACTGTCTGAGAAATAGAGCCAGAAAGCATTGAGTTAACAGCAAAGTTAGCATCAGGATGGCGGCAAAGCATGAGGAGTTGTGGTACGGAGGTGCAGGAGAAGGAGAGAGAAAAAGGACCTGTCCAAGGACCACGGAGAATCATTTGCGAGTCAAGCAAAGGTGCCTACATGGTAGTCTAGCACAGGAAACTTGTTGAGCATCAGTGTGTGCTCTGAACCGATAGCAGTTACCCAGAGACGGCGATCTAAATTGTCCTTGTCGAATGGGTCTGCGGGAGCTGCTCGTCATTCAGAACAAGAGTTAGCGGGCAAGAAGGATGAACGGATGCTGGTCCCTGAAGACGCTTACAGCCATCAGATAGCAAATGAAAAGGCAAAGAAGAGCGACAGCCTTGTAGGAGCTAAGACGAGGTTGATGGAGATAGAGTCAACAGGCAGGGCCCAAGAGTTTGGACTACTAATAATCACAATTGAGATTCTGATGGTTTACCTTTAGAGCCTTCAGTCTTCTTTGGCTTATTCTTGAACGCTTCGTTGTCAAGGATCGAAACAACGAACTGCAGAGTGAGATCATATATTAGTTGGCATTAAACCTGACGACAGGGCACGAGAAAGCCAGCAACAAGTTTAATGCTGAAAGTTGAAAGCCTATGGGCATTTGCTTACCTTGATTGTGCCATCCTCTATGGTGACGGGTGAGGTTGACAGCTTGCTGATAGCTCCTGACCTGATAGCGCTAGTATGTGCTAACTTGAGAGCGCTAATGAGGGGAGATGACTTCATTCTTAGCATCCACTCTTTAGAAAAGAAGGTCGTGCACACCGCAGCGGGTCCTTGCCGCTCTTGAGATGATGTCTACCTGGCCTTCGATCCTGCTCTGTCCCAAGTACCGTCAATAATCACGTGCATCCAATAAGATGCCTTCGTCAATGGCAAGGGAAGCGGGGATCTGTGACCTGTTGATCATCTCTCTCTCCACTCTATCGTACATTAGAGAAGACTGCGGTCTCAAGGCAGACTCGGTCCCCATACGACTTCTGACCCTGAAAGCGATGAAGCTTCATAATAGTTCACAGAGACTGGCATCGCTTCGCAAGATCTCTGACCCAGAGAGATCAATCGGGCAAAAAGATTTCTCCCCGACCGGGAATTGAACCCGGGTCACCCGCGTGACAGGCGGGTATACTAACCACTATACTATCGAGGATCAGCTGTTGAAACGGCTGGAAACATCAAAGGTCTAGAAGCTGACATAGAGTATTCGCTGCCCTCTCTCCCTTCACGTTATGACAAGCAAAAAAGAGCATCACATCAAGTGGTAAGGGCCCTGTCATATTGTCATTGTCCTGCAACAAGTCGAGCTCATGCCACCTGCTGGCGAGGAAGAATTGCCCGAAGCAGAACTACTACTCAGAAAGTGTGAGAACTGAGGATCAATAAAGATGAACCGTCCTCTCATGATGACTTCTAATGATGACTTTTAAGGGAAAAAGATGAAAACAAGGCTACGTAATAATGCGTTATTTTATCTTCTGATGGCCACTACAGGGAGTTGATGGACGACATCGTGATGATTAGTAGTTCCCCTTTATCCTTATTTTTCCTTTTCTCTTGGGTAATTGTCGAAGGATAATAACCTCATTTTTGCGGCAGCTAGCAGAAAAGAACATTAATAGTAGCACGCAGCTACTACACAAGCAGGTGATGAGCTAGCTGAAGAGGAGAAGGAGCCTCCCGTCCCTCTCAGGTCGCTCTGACTTCATTAGCAAATCAGTAAATGCCCGCTACTTATTATGAAAGTAGAAGCAAAGTTATTGGCTACTACTCCATTCGGTCCACTTCTTTCCTCTCTCCTGAATGAATGATAAGGAGGAATTTTCTTCTCTCTTGCAGCAGGATAATCAATAACAAACCTCCTTTATTTAGTTCATGTTGCTGGTTCTCCTCTCGTTTTTGCCGTTACCTGCCTCCCCTCTCCTCCTGCCACTTTCCCTTATGCCTTCAGACAAGCTCCGATAGCACACTTCTTATAAGAATAACCCGACGATTCCCGAAATCTTCTATCGCTCGCTGTGGCGACCATTTACCAAAAATTTTCCGTTGTCATGACAACCCATTGGTTGTGTGCTAGGGAAATACTCCGAGACTCAGCCTGAACATATCCAAAAAGTATTTCTCCCCGACCGGGAATTGAACCCGGGTCACCCGCGTGACAGGCGGGTATACTAACCACTATACTATCGAGGATGAGAAGTTATGAAACCGGTCACCTCCTACATACTAGATGGTCGATGTGCGTAGTTGCTGTACAACGCTGTATGGGCTCTGTTCAGTGGTATGTGCATGTTCCACCTTCATGGTTCTCTCTCAAGAGAACCAGTTCTAACACTCGAGGGAGGTGTACTCATAGCGTAGCGCTGTTATTATCTTAGGCGTTTGGGTCCTTGGTGCTGCAGGTGCCCCGAAAGGTAACATCTTGCCTTCCTCTCGGCGCTCGGCGCAATGATGGACATGCGCTTTGCTGCTTCAGGACGTTGGATGCCAGGCTTTCTTCGCTGCATAGTCGATAGTAAGAAGGCTCCACTAGTCGATAGTAAGAAGGCTCCACACTTGACGAGCGTCTGATGCAATGGCTGCTATATCTAGGAGTCGAAGATGCTAGACCAACAATGTCGTCGAAGCTATTAGCGAGCGTGACGTCCTCCTTGCCACATCCCAAGTTACTTGCTGGGCTGCTTGAATGACAAGAGGCTACCTAAGAAGAGTATACAAGGGTGCAGCGCGCCAATATGATAAGCTGCATAGGACAACAAACAAAAGCCACCTCGACACTCTCCCGAAGGTAACCTGGCCTCCTGAGCAGCAGCAGGGCAGCGTCAGCAGGCTGAAGAAAGGATCAGATCTTGGAATGACGGTTGGTTCTGCAAGGCAGCATACACCTCGCTTTCTATCGTCAACAGGGACCCTCTTGCTGAACTGTCCTAAATATGGATAGTGATTTGGTAGTAGCAACGCAAGGTATCACGTATCACCCTGCCTGGTGTAGCTTGCGAACGGTTCGCAGCGGATTGGGTCATAGGACCTGCTGCCGCCATTCTATGCGCGGAGTCCGAGCGGCTGTGTTGATGTCCATTATTGCTGCGTGGCTCACTCCCCTCCCTCCTTCTCTATGCCTACAGTCACCGACTGCCTCTTGGGCCTCTTGTTAGAGCTAGGTCTCACATAACATCGTGATATCGGTGAGCTGCCAAGGAGCATTGTATTCCCATCAATACCTTGTCTTGTCGTCTAGGAGATATAGGTCTATATTGTTGTCCAAACCTCTCAGCGAGTCTACTATCATTTACGTTCTCTCTTTCGCACCTGCCCGGCAGTCTAACACTGCTGATATCCATCCTGGCTTTTGGGACCTCACAATCTCCCCACTGCACTTCTGGCAATGATGGGGCGGAAGCTCCCACACACTGTGGCCACTGAGGAGACACCAACCGTCAGTTATATTGAGGAGGATAGACTAGAGCACCTGTCTAGTAAACGTGGGCTCTCCCTGAAACCATATATGAAATGTCGGTCCGGTGCGTCTACCCATGTCATGCTTACGCCCCTGTATGCGGGACACTGCGTTGCCATCCTAGTATCTATGTACCTCTCAGCACTTGATATAGTCTCCCACATCCCTCGCCTTTACGTCCTGACAGTCTTGAGTAAAGAATGAAATTCAATGTATCGCGTCTCAATTAGCACCACAATGGTGATGCTGGCCTGCAATCTCGAGGGCCTTGATAAAAGAGATGAAGACACAACTTGATAATATCCCCTTGTAGGAGTTACAGTGCAGCAGCACAGCCTAGATCGGATGGAGCATTTCACTCTGCTTCAGTAAATGTCTCTTTTACAAGTGACAGCCAAACAACTGCCTATGACGTTTAACGTCTTGGAGTGGCTGGTCAGGAGAATCGCAGAAAATCTGCATTTTGAACAGATACTCTCACCCTTCCCCCCACATTCGTCCTTAATAAACTGTCAGCTCTGGTAAGTCATGACTGCGCCCATCGAGAGTACATGCAGGGCCGCTGAAGCGGCAGTATCTCAACTGAACGCCATTTTGCCAGGGTTAGCTGCCTTGCCACCGTACGTAGGAGTGGCCACGGATGGAGCAGCCGGTGCAAGTCTCAAAGCGTTACTCCGTCTTGCAGCGGGAAGTTCTTCAGCCGTACAGAAGCCAATGTGTGCCGATCCCAGGGCCCTTCAGGTCCTGCATATGACGAGAGGTTAAGACGCGGAACAGACCAAAAAGTGCTTATCATCCTTATTCATGGCTAAAACAACAGAAGGAACACGAAGGCAGGATGTCGGCAGGTAACAACATTTCAGAATGACACTTTCTTTTCATCCGAAAGGTAGTGGGATAGTTACACGGACGGTTGGACATGCAGGATAGCGTTCGCAGCGTACTTAGCGAACTAGAAGGTACGACGCGCTCGATGAACTGCGTACCTTCCAACACGAGTTGTAAGTCCAGAATAGCGCTGGGCAGTTCTTCTTTGACCATCCTCCAAAGCTCGGCCTCGCCCCGATTAGAGTCTAAAGTGATATCTATCTCCACATATTTGTCTCCACTGATGAAGAAAGAGGTAAGGAAGGCAAGCATTATGGACGGTGCAGGGATTAGGAGAAAGGCGAGGCAGTAAGGGAAGAGGGTGGGTCTTGCCTGAAGTACTGGACAGCGCAGTGGTCAGAGAGTGATATGTCTGACCCTGCAAGAGCATCAAGCATCCAGTTTCCGCGTAGGACGGAAGGCACAACCTTTAGAGTACTAGATCGTAGATCTTCGTCACTATAGTAGGTGAATGTTAGCTCCTTTCTGAGCTTTCTGCCTCTTGCCGTACAAACGCTCTTCACTCTAAAGCGGGGCAATCAGCTCTTCTCTACTTGTTTCCATTTCCTCCTCTGCATCTTACCAATCGATAAAATCTGCATAGAGCTCGGCTGCGGCCGTGCTCTTGTGGGGATCCTCCGCCTCCATTGCAAAAGTAAACGTTAGGCTGCAGAGGGCCATCAATGACAGGCATTAGCAGATTCATCTAAAAAAGACGCGACTACAAAGCTATCGCCTTAACATATGATACAGTCTTCCACATCCAGGCGATAAAAGATCCGTACCATGATGGTTAAACGTATAAAGAACCGGCGAGATGAGTCTGTTACCTGGCATATTGATAGTTCTCCACGGTCCAGAGAAGTTGAAAGACGAGGAAGTGCGTATCGTCTCCAGTAGTTCCTACAGCGTTTCTCCTCAGGACCCCCAGCAAGCTTCGCTGGTCAGCGGCTATATGATACATGGGTGAAGGAAGGATGCAGAGATTCACGCCCCGAAGGCGGAATAGAGAAATTTCTCCGTCGATACCTCCTAAGAAAATTGCGTGGACGATATTAAAAAGCGAGGAAGACGACAGAGATTCCGCCACGAGAGCACAAGATTGTATAACGGTAGGGATTGTAGAGCAACGAGCTAGAGTTAGAAAGTGACAGCGTAAGAGCCTATAAAGGCTTGTGGGTGCCCCGCAGCGAGAGGTCGAAATCCTTTCTCAGCTCCAGGCAAGCGGTGCCTGCCACACTCCATTTCCCCATCGCCTCCTTTCCAACGTAGGCAGAAGAGGAGATAAAAAAGAAGAAAACATAAAGATCACGGAGTGCGGAGATAGAGGCTGTTCCTCACCGGAAGAGGCCTGTATTGGAGAAGAATTGGGTGACAGGTTCTCCCAGAACTGCAAAGACGACGCCAGTTTTAAGTTATCCAGTGGTGTTTCAATCCAATATAGTATCAAGAACTCTCTTACAATGCTGGGGACAGCCCCTGTGGTCTTCGGCAGCTGGGCATGAGTTCTGCCTTGAGGACTGTCAAGACGGGGAGCAGAGTCCACCTAATCATAGAAATGATCGGGCCGTCAAGAAAGGACGAAGAGCGATAGGACAAGCCACTCTCACAGCATGAGAACTTGAGATGTCTGATTAAAACTAAGGCTCCCCTGCGAGCAGGGCACAGCTTTTGGATAGAGAAAGAGCAACGGACGGATCAAAGCTCTACCACCAAAGAGAGAAGTTGAAATCACCTCATCTGCTGGACTGGTGTTAGATCCTCGCGTACTCGCTCCATCGTTGGTCTTTCCACCCGCCAGAGCTTCTGTAACAGAAGACTCAGTACTCAGACTCTAGTGTGAAGAAGGATCTAAGAGGACTGAAGGTATCAATAGGAGTGAAAGTTCTTCTTAGCAGGCACCTTCTTCTGTCGGTAATAGCAGTCCTCTGGAGATCACGTCCTCTGCCTCAGCTGCGTGCTTTAGATAAGCCACAGAGGTGAGCAGCTCTGCCAAATACTGTTCGCGGATTGAAGGAAGCAGAGACCCTGCGGCAAAGGTAAAATCGAATAGAGCTCAGCCATTGAGCAAAGCCCATTTCCGTCTGTAGCTTCTTCATCTCTTGCCCTAGGTACTAGATTTTGGCTGCATCTATGATCTCTTATCTTTCCCTTCAGCATATGAGCTTATAGTTCAATGTCAGTCGGAACCTTTAGGGTCAAACTGCAGCATGTGTGTGACCAAGCACTGGCGTGAGTTCGGCATGGGGCCTCCACTCTCATCAGATTTGCTGGGTGCCACGGTGAACCCCTAAACAGAAAAGCGATAGATATAAGCCTTCCTTGCTAACTCTGTCATCTTCTATCTACGTGTGGATGAGACCAAGCATCATCGACCGAAACACCATTGGGATAACACAAGAGGAGCCAATCGTACTGCTCGAGAAAAAGTGCTGCGACTGTTAGAGGCATATTCCGGAGCGAAGAGCAATTTTCACCAAGCCAGACGCGAGAGACACGGAGAAACAGAGGCGAACGAGGACAGGATGATATAAGAAAGAGAGAGAGAAAGGGACAGAGAGGAGAGGGCATAGAGAGAGAGAGAGAGCCAGAGAAAGATAGAGTGTGAGAGACAGAGAAAGAGAAAGAGCTAAAGCAAAGCTACCACCACCATAGAAGGGAGGTGACTACGTGAACATATATTAGGTCAGTGACAGACAATGGGAGCATGGAAGAGGGAAATGTGGGGTTTGCAAGCGAGCACAAGGCACTGACACTGTAATGCAGATGAGCCCTGACGGTCCCTCTGGAGGGTTGAGCGTCCTGATGCTGGGTAGACTGCAGCCAGACGATAAAGCCTCCGTCTTCCTCCATCCGCCAGTAGCGAATCACACAGAGATCGCGAGGAAGACCCACAGGCAGCCCATTCACTGTTACCCCAAGCTGTCGCAGTCAAAGAACAGTTAACCCTATTTGCAAAGCGCTTCTCCAGCTCTCCCAAAAAGTGTCACATCCTCTGCCTTCAGACGTCCTGTCTATTATCTATTGGCCCCTTCTCGTCTGCACTCCTCTCTCTCTGTCTGACCTTTATATAGAGAATGTCAGTGTGAGCGTCTTTCGTCTCTAAGAGTTTGACCTCTGTCACGACGAGCCCATAGCAAGAGAGGAGTCCACGCCCGTCCAGCCAGATTAAGTGCTCGAAGATCTCATCAGGATGAGCGGACACCTGGGAAGAGATATGTCAAGCCAACCAAAGACTTTGTCTCTTCTTCCTAAGGTATCACTAACCTGGACAGTCGTCATGTAGGTAGAGAGACTGTCTGAGCCCGCATCGTGCTTCAAAACCCTGAGGCCGTTTGCAGAACCCACCATAATCCAGTCGGACCGTTCTACCAGGCTGTCTGACTGCTTAAAAGAGCGGGCAATTGTGCGAGGAACGGGACCGGAGAGGCCAGCTGATCGCCATGAAGAACCCAAATGTAAGACCCCAGACAATGAGAGTGAGACAAGGCAATGCAGTGTTTGATTAAAGACGGGAATTGCCCACGGTAATAAAGGTAAGCACGCAAAAAGTTGGTTGACTGATAGGTCAGGTAGAAAAATGCAGCAGGAGGCACGACAGTGTTCAGGAGTAACAGTGAACCATCAGCTCGGGAGAGAGCTAGACAAGAGACAACTGAGAAGCATAACTTTCAGGGACTAGAGTGAAAGAAACCATCATGAGAATATGAGGACTGGGATAATGGCCTACCAAGCTGCTTGATCTTGGTGTGCCGCAATTGCTCCTGTTCTACTGCTGCACCCTTGTCTCTTCTTGACTTCGCTTGCTCTGCTGGCGATAAGACTTTTTCGCTCTTCAGAGTCAGAGGCTGGGGCGCCTCGATTGTCTGGAGGTATTGCGACGTTTGACGCTGCACTTGATCCTTCCATGCCTTCTCTGCCTTGAGGTATGAGAAAGAGCATGAGGCATAGTAAGCATGTTGTTTTCTTAGTACTGAAAGACAAGTAGTAGATAAGGGCGAGGCGTCTTTATCAACTGAGCAACGGCCATTAAAAATTGACATATGGGAGGGAAGCTTAAGAAAGGGGAAGAAGATCAAGAGAAGCTCACGCTTCCAATAACATAAGGTCGGGACAGCACCTGTACGATGCAACGCATAATTGCTTCTCGCCACTTCTCCGCTTCTTGCTTGGACTCACTGCCCAAAATGACT